>VDFB02366028.1:0-26785 GCA_007258455.2 Sequoia sempervirens
AAGGTTAATGTTCGAGTTTGGCGAAGAAAAAAATTGGAAAAAAAAATGGGAATGAAATTTGAATAATATAAATCTTTAATTTTTATTTTTGATTTCAAATATATTAATTAAATTTAAAATAAAAATATTAAAATTTTGTAAAATTTTATGTATTAGGAATAGTTTATAAAATAAAATAATAAATATTTATTTTAATAAATAATAATATATTAAGATTGTAAATTATAAAATATTTTTAAATATATTAAATTATAAATTATAAAATACTTTTAAATATATTAAATTATAAATTATAAAATATTTTTAAATATATTAAATATAAATAATAGTTTTAAAAATTATAAATATTAGTGCCCATGGGGCATAGACCAGATGGTTAAGCTTTTGAAAGAAACATATAATGGTTGCAGGTTCATATCCACTCTTTCAACTTCTGCATGAGTAAGGGCAGCTCATGTGGTCTGAGGTTATAGGGGCCACATTATTAGGACTTTGAAAATGGGGTCTCTGCTAGTGCTGATTCCGCCATATCAATTTTTTTTTTTATAAATATCAATAAATATTTTCTAATTTAAAAATTAAAACCTAAGACACCTTTCCAAAGTTTCCTTTTTTGTGTTTTCTTTCATTATTTTTTTGACCAATTATCTCTGCTTTGATATTTTTAATTTAAAAAATTGCTTTTATGTGTTTAATTTTGATTATGAATTTGGGATGAGGAAACTTAGCATGCAGAAGAAGTAGAATGGAAAAATAATAGGTGTGAGTAAATTTAATAAAAAAGTCCAGAAGTGGATTCCAAGTTCAATTGGCTGCAATTTGTTGTCAACCATGAGACACTGACATTGTTGCCTGATAATTTGTTTGCTAATGGCATTTTCATGGACGACAATAGTTCTACGGTAGCAATTGGTTAGTACGTTGGCCCTGAGCTGCATAACTGATTTGTCCCTGCAGCCACCCATGCTTGTCATCACCCACACTTGATGCCATTTTATGCCCTTGATCTGTAATGGATTGACAAGAGCTCTGACACTTGTCTTGACATGCCCGTGGAGAAATTTGAGAACATGTTTACCTGTTGCAAAGCTAAACTACATACGGACGATGTAATAACCAACCCTTTTTATTGCAATTTTTTTTTTTTCACAAATCATATTGAACCAACGTAATTTTCACAATGCTGAATACAAGTGTTACCTTTTGATTGTATACAATCACCATTAACATTCTACAAAAGGGACCATTCCCTATTATCATCACAGCTAAATGAAAGATACATACAACTTATTGCAGGAGCATACAGGTAAATAAGTTTCATCAATGTAGGTCATCCAGTATTATATTATGATATCATGATCAGTTCATAACAGCAGCAATACCAAATAGAGTAACCTTAACATTGATCGTTTAAAAAGTTGTGAGGAATCTAGCTACAATATATCCAAGAGTTGATGAGATTAGCATTGCATTTTATCAATAAAACGTATAAAACAGTGAACATGTACCATATGCTTAAACATTGACAATGCAGATAAGTAGTATGAGATGGATGATGACTTGAGTTGCACAATTCCCTTGGTAAGGCTGTTTGGATCTAATTTTAGGTTCAAGGGTGAAGTACAACCCCAACCACATGAATAAGAATCTCTATCCACCCCTACCGAGTGGACTTTGATAGCCTGTAAGTGAGGGATGCTGATGAACTAGGGTACATGAGGGAGTGACTCTACTTAGTTACTTAAGCTCACTGGGTCACCACCATCCATAATTATATATACAAATATTGATTTGACTCATTCATACACTGTGACCAGTTGAAAATAGGAAGGGGATGCAACCCCTAATGCATAACTTTGCCTATTACGTGGTTCACTAACACTTAACCCTCCCTTAAGTACATCCTGGTTGGAAAGAGAAATGACTGTGCATCTCATACTACACCTTTGCTCCTTGCTGTCCATAGTTCATTATTAGCTGCGATGACAAGGCAAGCATCCCATACTACTTGTAGTCATTACTGGCTAGGGTGTAAGTGTAACAACAAACAACACATGCAACTATTAATAATGTTCCACAACCAGCTAAAACTTTTGAGTTAGTGGATCTAGCATCTATCTCATGCATGCTATTGGTGAAAGCCATCCCAACCTGATATGGGGTAGTGCTTGGCATCTTTCACTTGCATGCTACTGTTGAAGCCGACAAAGCATTATCATATCGTGGGTAGCTCCTGGTATCCATCACCTGCATGCTTTTGATGATAGTTAGCTAATCCCTAGGATACAACAATTAGCTCCTAGCATTTGTCATCTGCATGCTATTGGTGATAAATGGCTAGACCACATGTGTATCAGACTTGGTTACAACATGCGGTGGTCATCTAATGGCCAAATAACATAGTCAGGTGCTCTTATTGTATTGCATTCTTGGAACAAGTGGTTGTTTCACTGGCTTGACAATTGGAACATTTAAAACCCTACATAGACTGTCAATTAAGTCATACTAGGGACCACACGCTTAATCCTATTATTGGAAAGATACATTGTTGACCATTACCCAATATATGGTTATAAACCAACTGCAATTATGGAAAAGTTTTCAGATTATGGATTTCGTTTGGCTCCCAAGTACATAAGGGTAACAAGGTGTTGGCGTTTAAATTAGCACCTTTGGAGTGCTGATTGTAAACGTTCAACTATTTCAAATGTTTTGCAACACTTCTTCCTTATTTAAAGAGGAGAAGTCCCTCTCTGCTGAAAGCAATGCATAAGTAAGGGAATGGTTAACTAAGGTTCCTATCTTTTTGTACTTTAGCGGTAGGACACAAGGGTGCACAAACACAATGCGCCGTAGCTAAGCTTTTTCTCTGGTTTCGGTAGATCTTAACTACGACTATTCTAGCTTTTATCTATCCAATACCTTCAAGGTAAACAGAGCATGAGGGTAAAGGAGCGGGAATGGGTTGGTTGGATCACCTGAATTTGCCGTCTCCTGAGAATATGACCGAGGCTCTGAACTCTCGGGTATATACTGGGATAGGGTTGGTACAAGCAAACACTCTTAACGGTAAACTAGATCTGAGACCTGCCAAGGAGGAGAGACTCCTATCCGAGGTATGGGCTAGGAAATGGTTTACAAGAAACAACAAATTAACGATGTCTTGGCCAACGAGCTTGCTACGAAGGAGGAGCTCCTATCCGAAGTATAGATTGGAGGACAATACATTAAACAACATCAAACGATAACTGTTGACGACAAATATCCAAGGAGGAGGAACCCCTATCCGAGGAGGGAAATGAAACAACAGGCTATTAAATACAAGACGCAGAAATAACTCAAATAGGTAGATCAAAATGCAAGCGCCTTTTGATATTCTTCTTCAAGCTTCTTCAACGAATTACAAAGGTTGGGATAGCAAAGGCACGAAATCATGCACAATTACAATCGACCAACGAACTCTCATCCAAGAGTGAACAAATATCCGCTTTCAAAGCTGTTGGCAACAATGGCGCAACAATTTTGCATAGCAAGTAAAAGTTAAACAAACAATGAGCCCAAGGCTCTTATTTATAGAAGTCAAAAGAGTGGGCAACCCCAAAATCTCCTTGAGTTAACAATGAGTTCTTGCCAATCAATTAACAAGATTTATTCCTAAAAAGGGGGAACAAGCAGTTAACTGGAAAACTACTTCAATTAACTGAAAGTAAACAAAGAGTTAACTGGAAACTACTTCAGTTGACTGAAAGTAAACTAAAGGTGAACCTTAATGTAAGTACCCCTCCAAAATAGACATCCACGTTCAGTGGAGATCTAAGATCCACAAATCATGGAAGTCGATTAGACATCCTTAATCAGTGGGATCTGACAATGCATGATTTAAGGGATATGGAGTTAACTTGGAAAGGGACATCAAGTTAACTCCAACTTCATTTAATGCCTTCTTGAGTTGACTTGGAATGAGGCATCAAGTCAACTTCAAGTATCATAAATGCCAATTGGAAAGGTAGGATGTCCTTCCTAGGTGTCTTTTCACACTTCACCATTTTTGGTCAATGGCTCCTTGATCCATGTGTTGACTTCTTCCGTTTCCGGATAGTCAATGCTTTGATGACATGACATCTCTTCTTGCGCAAGCTATTGCTCTTGGTAACTTGGGTGGCTCCGTGTTTGGAATGACCTCTTCGCAGCTGGCAAGCCAAGGTGCTTACTGCCACGCGGGAGGTGGTAATATTGGTCTTTCTGTTGCAAGATCAGCCTTTCTTTCTTCTTAGTCCAGAGTAATTGCTACGGCTCTCTACTAAGTGGGAGATGTATTCTTTTCAAAGATAAAGATTCGTAGACTGTTGATGATGTCCGTTTTCTCTCCAGCAATGTGTGTAAGATCTGGTTGGAGAGTTGCTGGTGCAAGGTCTGGTTGTTCAATTGGAGCCCAAGGATGCCAAATTGTCATTCTGTGAAGAAGAGCTCGCCTGTTGACTGTAAACACGGATGTGTTTAGACAACTTCCGAAAAACCCCTGAAAATAGCGCCCTGCCGAGAAGTATTTTTCCGGAAAAAGTTTGGCACATGGGTTTTGTTCGTGCTTCAATGCTGAACAAGTCCAGTTCCTCAAAATTTTGATTCTGAAACTTTTTGGAAAAAAACCCCAAAAATAGGGGCAGCAAGTTTGCTAATTTTGGAAAATCTGACGAGATGGGTTTTACTGGAAAATTATGTTGAATCTACCTAGTTGATCAGATCTGATGTAGCCTGTTGCCTTGTGTGACATGCAAGAAAACCTAAGACAAGAAGAGAAGTAGACAGAAGATGGATTGGAAGTTTTTATATTTGACTCCTTGAGAAAATCTGTCTCTGAATCCAACCTCAGATTAGCAATCTCCTTCTGCTTCAAATCTACAAGAAATATCGAAGAACAGATGAAAACCTTGGCCAGATCTGTAAATAGCGTCCTTGAGAGCTTATGGCTGTTCTTGATCATCAACCTGCAATGAAATAATGAAGTGGGATGCCTATACCTTGATTACATAGACTCAAGCCTTAGATCCACAAGTTTGGGAACTTAACTCATGATCAAAAGGGATTTTGGCTTTATCTTAAGTTCAAAAAGGTGATTTCCATTGATCGTGGAGTGTTTTAGCCAAGTTTAACTCAAAATATCTTGACTTTAGTCAACAACTTGACCTTTGACTTCTTTTAGGCGTCCCTTTTGAGTTTTGCAAGTTTTTTTTTATTATTTTCTCTCCTGAATGACCTCAGTTTGATCTTGAATCTAGCCTGATCTGTCGATCCTGAGATGTTGTTGACACATTCACTGCTGGGTTGGATTCAACTTGAAGAGAAGTGCCTGGGAGGCATGATGGTAAAAAGCTAAGTAGCCGGTTCGGGTTCGGGTTCGGGTTCGGGTTCGCGGGTTCGGTTCGTCGGTTCGGCAAAATTTTTTGGGGGTGGGTTCGGTTCGTCTTGGGTTCGTTAGTACAAATTACAAAAACATGTAAAAAATATATAAATTTATTGTTAAAAATAAATTATTAATATAAAATTTTAATTAATCAATTAACAATTAATTATAACTTTATAAGTCTATAAATTTATAAGCTATATTTATAATTATATAATTATAATAACAAATAATAAATACAAATTAAATTATTATACTATATATATTATAAATTTATAAAACAATTATTGCTAATATTTATATTTATCGTATTTATATTATAAATAATTTATTATTATATTATTATATTTATATTAATAATTTATTTTTAACAATTATAATAACAAATAATAAATACAAATTAAATTATTATACTATATATATTATAAATTTATAAAACAATTATTATTTATTGCTAATATTTGTATTTATCATATTTACAGCTTTCTGCATATACGTATCTTCGTTCATCTGTTTCGCTCTGCATGGAAATATGGATAAGACCATGTGACAATTTTACAGAAAGGCTCTGCACCATCCAGGAACCCTCGGTTTTATTTTCGCGACTACTGTAACGGCCCACGGGTGTAGCCTGCAACTCGGAACCCTCGACATCCAACAGTAATGGGCAGAAAACAAATTAAATCGAAGTCTGAAATTGTTCTTTTTCGCACAGAGGAACCAGATCCGAACCCATAGAAGGACCGGACCAGGACCCGGACCCAGTGCGAACCCGGACCAGGACCTGGGCCAAAACCCTGCGAACCGGCTACATAGGTAAAAAGCTGAGTTTAGGGCATCAAAAGAAAGGGCGCTTTTGCTTGTGCCTTAGTGAATTGTCTATCTTCGTTCTTCAGCCTTTTGAAATGACCTCTCGTGCTTTGATCTGGATTTCTCGTTGATCGGAGAATCAGATGATTTCGCTTGATATCTTGCTAGGTAGTCAGCTCCATTTCGTTGAAGATGACTGAAGTCAAAAAACTTGAAAGTCATTTTAGGGGTTCTTTATTCAAGGGCGCCCCTCATTGAAAAGGGCGCTTTTGTCCTTTAGTGTGGTTATCTTCATCTGAAAAGCTGTCTACTTTGATTCTGATTATTTGTTGACTGCCTCATCAGATGATTGTGCTTGCAGTTGCGTTGCTGAGATCTACCTAAGCTGAGAAAGTTACCTGGGAAGCCTTTGGTTGTTTGTCAGCATCTGGAGGTCCAAAAAGAAAGGCGCCTTTCTTTTGAAAAGGCTCTTTTTCTTTGATTTTCACCTTTGTAATTCATTTCCTGATGTTTCTTCAACTGCTTCTTTTTTGCTTCATCGGCAGCTGCTTATGATCCACTCTTCAGATGATTTATCTGTTTGTTTCGTTGTTGCGCCAGCGAGCAAACGTTGAGAATGACTGCCTTGGAAGATCTTGGTGACTGCATTTGACCTTAAAAGATCATGGGCGCCCCTGCTTGAAAAAGGCTCTTTTCAGCATTGTGAATTGTCTCTCCTTCGTAACGTTTCCAGAGTTAGTCAAATTTTGACCTTTTTCATTTTTAGGAATCTCCTTCATCAAACATCATCATTTTAGACCTTTTCCGCCATGATTGCGTCGCTGAAGCTTTTGAAGCTTAGCTTTCAACACCTGGTACTGGCCAATCTGCCATTAATGGCTGTGGAGCTCCTAACTTTGTTCCTGAAAAATAGAACTAGACCCACCAGAGTAAAACATGTCTTTTGATGATTCCGACTTGACCAATGTGATCGTGAAGCGTTTTAATCCTATCAAAATCATTTTCAATCATTTCTGGGAAGGTCCTATTTTCGGGGGTTTCCCTGAAAATAGGGGCGTAAAAACCCTAATTTTCAATTTTTCAGAATTTTGCACATGTGTTCCTTGACAGAAACCCACCAAGATTTTATGATTTGTTTTACCTAAAACAGACTTTACATGGCATTTTAACAAGATTTAGCTCAATTTATACAGAATGCCAAATTTTTTATTTTGGGTACAACACAAGGTTTGTATTCAGCCTTCTACTAGTTTAGTTTTTGAATCAAGATGTAGGCATTTTTCCAAAAACTTGTCTTGCATTTAATATGTGGCATCATTTTAACAAATACAATGCACTTTGTACACAATCATTTTGCTTGTAGGCATTATACTAGCGAAGATCAGGAATTGCAAAGCAGACATCTGGTCAAATGGATATCATACATTCTTCTAAAACTTCCACGCTATGCTCAACTCCTTGAATTCTATACTAAATTTTCAGCACAGCTTAACAAGGTCGATAGGCTTAGTGATTTATGTTTCAGGCATTACTTATCACATCTCCTTACAAGGTTCAAAAGACCACAATCTATTATCAAGTAAAAATCAGCATGGAATCAAACAAGGAAGAATTTTTTCCATCTTCTACAGTATTTTAGGAATTAATAAAATACTATGGCTAGCTATCATCTCATGCCATACCATGGCAGCAGGTGGTGGGCATATTTGGGATTGTGTCATGCCCCCGCCAAGGAATAGGATCGCAAAATTATTAAAACTGGGCAAAGGAAATAAGGCAGTGATACCTATTAATTAATCAAGATCAGAGATACTTTATGGGCAGCGATTCCTAACTAAGGACATGTGACTTGCAATAAACAGCTATCATTAATAATTATAAGAATTTAAAACAGCGATCAAGGAAGGGGTGCATCCTTTGGAAGGGATGCAATTGTAATAAAGGGTGTGACTATTCCTCCACCATGAAGAGTATATAAGGAGGAGGAATCATTTGGTGAACGGCATCAAGCAAGCAGATTGGAAAATAAAGAGAATTAGAAATCAGAATAATAGATCTATTGGAATAAATATTATTAGCAAGAATATTATTGGGAAGTAAGTAAAATATAATTAGAAATATATATATATGTGACATGCAATAATGGTACTTGCAGAAATTTAATGATCTTTCTGAATAATCTGATGAACAATTGATAGCAAACGAGCGAATTTATTGTGAGGGAAGGCATGAATAAATACAAAGAGAGGTTGGTTATTTACCAACCTGATCGGGCATACCCGATCAACTACATTATAACTACGTAAGTAGTTATGTATTATTATAATAATGATGTAACAAAAAACTATTCTAACACCCCCTCTAATTACATGATATGCCCAAGAGACCAAAGCATGAAAGTTTGGAAAGCCTCAAACTTAACAACTGCAAGTGATTTGGTAAAAATGTCTGCACGCTGCTCTTGAGTTGGACAAAACTGGAGCTGTATATTCTGTTGCTGAATATGCTCATGGATATAATGGCACTGAACCTCAATATGCTTGGTACGCTCATGAAAGACTGGATTGCTAACAAGCTTCAACACACTCTAATTGTCGCAAAACAAAGTGGTAGGCCTTGTATCAGGAACACCCATACTTGTCAAAATGTGACGTAACCATATCCTCTCACAAACAACCCCCCCCACCCCCCGTGGCGCGATATTTTGCCTCTATGGAAGAGCGAGCAACAATGGTTTGCTTTTTGCTCCCCCAAGAAATCGGACCAGATCCCAGAAAGAAAATGAAGCCTGAAGTAGACATCCTATCATCCATTGAACCTGCATAGTCCGCATCGGTGTATCCATACAATGAAAAATCTGCATTCTGCTTATATTCTAGGCCATATGCCATTGTACCACGGATGTACCTCAGAACCCTCTTTGCTGCCTTCCAATGAACAACCTTAGGTTTCTGCATAAACCTAGAAAGATAATTGACAACAAAATTGATATCCGGCCTGATATAGGTCAGGTGGATGAGACTCACTCCCAATCAACTGTCGATAAAGAGTTGCATTCACTTGAACAGATGGATCGTGGTGGGAAAGTTGCAAACTTGTCTCCATAGGGGTCGACATAGGTTTGCAATCTTCCATGTTGAACCTCTCGAGCAATGTCTTGGCATATTCTATCTAAGAAACATATATCTAATTCTTCTTTTGCCACACTTCAAGTCCAAGACAATAATGCAGGAGCTCGAGATCTGTCATGTCAAATGATTGTTTGAGATCATTCTTCATTGCATCAATCATCTACAGAGAATTTCCTATGATGACCAAATCGTCAACATAAACAACCAGAATGACAATCTCCCCCCCTTGCTCTTTGAGGTAGAGATTGGGATCATATGGATTCCTAATGAATCCATGGTGAAGGAGATGCTCATCGATCTTGATATACCGGGCTCGAGGGGTCTGTTTAAGACCGTAGAGGGATTTGATAAGTCTGCATACTTTGTGTTGCTGCCCAAGTGTAGTGTATCGCTCTGGTTGAGTCATATAGATTTCCTCCATGAGATCTCCATTAAGGAAGGCGCTCTTGACATCCATCTAGTGAACTTTCCACCCAAACTGCACTGCCATAGCCAATACCATACGAATAGTCTTGATCTTTGTTGTAGAGGCAAAAGTCTCATCACAATCAATGCCTTCCTTTTGTGCGTAGCCCTTAGCCATAAGTCGGGCCTTATACTTGTCAATCCTATTGTTTGCCTTGTATTTGATTTGGAAAACCCATTTGCAGCCAATAGCCTTCTTCCTTGGTTGAAGATCAACAACTTCCCATGTATTATTCCTTAGAAGTGCCTGATATTCAACATCCATAGCATCTTCCCAAGGTGGTGACTCAAGAGCTTTCTGCATTGTTTCAGGTTCGAAATTCTGCATAACTGTACACATAAGGGCCATACTCATTTCTTCACAAGACTTGCTACGAGTCTTAGGCCCATGAAAAGATGTGTCAACAACTGCATCACCTTTAGCATCCTTTATGGTGGCATGATACCACTTAGGAATCTTCGTGTACATAAGAGGAGGATGGAAGTGGTGAAAGGGGGAAACTCGTCCAATGGAAACAAAATGTCATCTGTTGTTCCTTCATCAACATCCTTCTCTTCATCAACTTCCTTTTCTATAGCAACTTCCTCATCGATAGGTGCTGCTGCCAAATTTCTCATCAAAGACTACATCCTTGCTAATGTACACCTTCTTTTTCACTCTATCCATAAGTTGATATCCCTTCAATTTTGAATTGTATCCAAGAAAGATGCACTTTACAGACTTATCATCCAATTTTGTTCTCTGAACCTTGGAGACGTGCATGAAGGCAATACATCCAAACACTTTGAAATGTGAAACGGAGGGCTTTTTTCTAGTCTAAGCTTCTTCTGGTGTGATATTATCAAGCACTTTGGTGGGTGCACGATTCAACAAATACACTACTATGTGAACTGCTTCAGCCTAGAATGTAGGAGCAAGATCTGCATCCTTTAACATGCATCGCACCA
The DNA here is from genome assembly GCA_007258455.2 of Sequoia sempervirens. NCBI lineage: Eukaryota > Viridiplantae > Streptophyta > Pinopsida > Cupressales > Cupressaceae > Sequoia > Sequoia sempervirens. The sequence goes on from VDFB02366028.1 coordinate 10,756, forward strand.
TGCATCGCACCATTTCGACAATAGTACGATTACACCTCTTTGCAACACCATTTTGTTGCGGTGTATGTGTAGTGGTCAACTGTGTCTGTATTCCATGTTTCTACAAGTAAGCTCCAAATTCTTTACTTGTGAATTCCCCTCCTCGATTTGAGTGAAGGGCTCTGAGAGGTTGACCAGATGACCGTTCTGCAAGAGCTCTAAACTCCTTGAATTTCTCCAATGATTCATTCTTGTGGGCCAAACAATAGACCCACATTTTTATTGTATAATCATCCACAAAGAGAAGAAAATACCTGACATTCTGATGATTGCAAGGCATAGGTCCGCAGAGATTGGTGTGAACCAATTCTAAAGGACTAGTGGCTCAGTTTTCTGCAGCAGGAAAAGGAGCCCTATGTTGTTTCCCGACAAGACAATGTGAGCAGATAACTTTTGATTTTTGAATGGGGGGAAGTCCTCTTACCATATTTCTCTTACTCAAAGCAAGAAGATAACCAATGCTTAGGTGGCCGAATCTTCTATGCTAGAGAGTTGTGGATGTGTTGGTTTTTACTACAAGGGCTTGATCTTTATTTGAAACATCAATCAATTGAAACATTTTGCTTGCCCCTGAAGCACGAGCTACAACTACCCCATTGCGAGTTTTTTCTTTGATAAGACAAAGTTTCTCACCATTGAGTTGATCAAATTCAACTTGGAGGTTGTGCTCAAGTAATTGACTTACTGAAAGTAGGTTCTTAGTGAGCCCAGGTACATATAGAGCCTTCGTAAGTCAATATGTATGAGTTCCCAATGGAAGGGAAATATCACCAATTCCTTGAACTTTATATGAGGTATCATCACCCAATGAAACATGCCCATAGGAGGTGGATGGATTTAAGGCACAAAACCATTTTTGTTCTCCTGTCATATGCCTGGATGTACTAGAATCAACATATCGGACTGAATTGTTAGTTGTGGAAGCCTTTGTTTTTGCAACATACAAAAAATCTTCTTCATCTGAGTTACATGTTGATGCAACATTGCCTTGTTGTTTGTTGGGATTTTTTTGCCATTGGGGATTCTTCTTCTTATCCCCCTGAAAAGATTTCTGCGGCATTTTGCTACTAGATTCACTATTGGCATAGGAGTTATACCAACATTCTTTGAGTTCATGACCCTTTTTACCACAAATGAGGCATTTCTTTTTCTTGTTGGAAGAGTTGTCTTGACTTTGGTTTGACTGTACTGATGGACCACTTTGACGATCAAGTTGTTTTCCCTTTTGCTTTGTTGGTAGGACTTGATTGTCTTGAGAGTCAATCTCACCAAACATTGCTTCTTCGTGTTGAAGCAAGTTGACCAATTCTTCAAATGAAGGTGTTTTATGTGCCACATTTAAACATGTAACAAACACTCTAAACAAAGGGGATAGTGCTCTCAGGACTATTGGTACAAGAGAGTTATCTGTGACTTCTTCCCCTAATGCTTGAAGTGTAGTTCTTAGTTCAACAACTCTTCTAAAGAAAGTTTCTACCTTCTCACCATTTTGCATTTGGAGACAATGCAACTGACACTGCAGATGAAGGATTTGGTTCTTGTTTTTAGGCATCTTTTGCAGAGGTTGCAATGCAAATGTGGGGTTGAACCTCATCTGACACACTAAACAGGATGATTAATTTGGCTTTTTGGTTGGCCTTGTCAAACTTATTTTGATCATCACCGGTTGTTGTTGGTCTAGTTGTATTTCTTGAAACAATTTCCCAAAGATCTTTAAATTCTAATTGCATTTGCACTTTGGATTTCCAAGCGGCATAGTTTTCACCCTTTAGGAGTTGTGAGTCGGGTAAAAGGAATTTAGGTACACTAGGAGCAATTTTAGTTTTATCTGGATTATCCTTATAACTCCTATTGAAGTCAAAACTCTAGTTTTGTCTTTCAAACAATATAAACAACAAATGCTCCAAATTTCGAAATTTAAGTGCAACAAAATACTTCTACTCTTTCTCGTTAAAAGAAACAATGTGAAGAAGTTTGCACCTTTCAATAATTTGAAATCTGCATGTATTCCTTTTCTGCAACGCTTCAACAAATCAATTATGCGCCTCTTCACTTCTTTCACATGTTTAGATGAGTCCCATCTTCTAGGCGATCCATATTTTTTTCCTTTCATGCATTCAAACTTTTTTTCCGTCTCTCCGTCATTGTCTCTGTCGACGCCTCTTTCAAACTAAATCCAGCAAGACCCTTTCGCGTTATTCCACTATGAGAATACGCTTCCCTCGTATAGTAGACTATCACACATTTCTTCAAAAAATATATAGCATACATGTCATACGACAAACTTTTAGACGCCTTCTTGACAAACAACAATTGACCTTCAAAAAAATGCCAGACGTGAAGAAATTTTCAGTGATCACCTACAGGCTCTTCTCAAATTTTTTTTGACCTCCCGACTTTAATGCACATGCTCAGAAATGAAGCGCTCTGATACCATGATGAACAATTGAGAGCAAACGAGTGAATTGATTATGAGGGAAGGCATGAATAAATACAAAGAGAGGTTGGCTGTTTACCAACCTGATCGGGCATACCCGATCAACTACATTATAACTAAGTAGTTATATATTATTATAATAATGATGTAATAAAAGACTATTCTAACATAATCTACATGCTTCTCTTTATTATATGATAAGGAATTTGTATAATAATCTATTTTGAATTTAGAGAATTGGATTGCAAATAGGGAGGCCGATCAACCTTCTGGGTTCACGAGAGGTGAAGGAAGGTTGGCCTTCATGCTCTTATCAAGTACACCACCTCGAGATGGAATGGAAGACCGACCTTCCATGCCCTTGGCCTTGATCAAGGAGGACAACCAGCCTCCAAGGTGAACTGAGGGATGGAAGGGTGACTCACCTTCCATGCTCTCGTAGTACAAGGGCGACTGACCTTGAGACTGCGGTTTGCAAGTATTTCAACGAATTCCTAATAAGATTATTATGGGAATCCACATTGGAATGGCTATTGCCTTAATTAAATTTTGATGTGACCAATGTACATGGATGTAATGATGTTTACTAATGATTAGTAATATATATATTATCATGATTTATTATTTAATGTCAATTTCTAGTGACTGATATTGAATGTAGGACCGAAACCAAGATTTATCTTATAAAGGACAATTTAATTGGTAATTTCATTATTCTTAAATATATTACATCTCTTATTTTGGTTGGAATTATGGTTTTAGGGAAAAATATAGAGATATCCCAACAAGGGACATTACAATTGCTATCAGAGCATTGTTCCTGCCAGCTTGTGGGATGAAAGATAGTGGATGCAACTAAGCCAAAGGGCTCAAAGGGCGTTGGAAAAGGAAAGAAGACAACTTGCAGCAAATAACAACTCTATTCAAAGTAATAAAATGGGCGAACAATTGGGAAATGAGTTAAGGGCTTTCATGGAACAAAATGAGAAGACAACCCAATTACTCCTACAAACCCTTCAGAATATGAACACAATTAATGCTCTTTGACCCAACCAAACTAACAGGAGGGGTGCCACTTCTAACCATTTGGAAAATGACAATAGAGCTCCACTAGGGTCAACACCTAGGGTAACTAGACCATTTTTCTTGCCTAGAGAGGGACCATCAAGGGAGGAAGAAGAAATCAATACACCAAACAATAACTTAGATGAGTATGCAACAACCTACTCAAGACTTAACCCTGAAATTAAGAGGAATATTCCATTTAGAGAATATTGTGAGGCTAGAACAAGGAGTAACCCTAGAAGAGAAAGGGGTCAACCTAATAAAAATTTACGTCAAAAGGTGGGTAAAATGACTCTACCCAACTTTCATGGGTCAGGAAAGGTCACTACCCATTCATGGATCCAAAAATTTGATACATATCTATCTCTTAGTCCCATGTTTGAAGAAGATGTCATCAAATTTGCCATCTTACATTTGGAAGGGGTTGCACACGACTCATGGCACCATGGTTTGATTACTCAAGGGCACCAAAACATAAAAACCTATGATGAATTTACACAAAAGCTTATGAACCGATTTGACCAAAAACACCTTGAAAGACACTTTAAAGAACTAACACAATTAAAACAACAAGAGACTATATAATTGAATTTCAAAAGGTCTTAGTCATGGTACCCAGGATTACGGAGAAAAGGCTTTGCCTATTTATTGAAGGACTATCAGAGTCAATTCGTGGTTTAGTGGGTGCTTTTGACCCCACATCTCTTCAAGATGCAATTCAAAAAGCCCTAAGGTTAGTAACCAGAACAACAAAGGAAAAGAGCCAATCCAAGAACATACCTTCAAGATCACCAAACCAACCCCCTTATAAAGGAAACTGGCAACAAAAGCCATTACCTTCTCAATCACACACAACAGGGGAAGAAAGGTCAAACCTCCGAAGAAGGGATTATGTTTTGATTGTAAGGAAAGATGGGAGCCGGGACATAAGTGCACAAGGAGAGGAAAAGCACTCAACTTAGAAGCAATATTTGATGAGGAGATAGGTGAAGAAGAATATGAAACCCAAAGGAAGAAAAGGAAACAAGAAGACAAAGAAAATGCAAGTGGTACATTAGCCACACCTTTGGGAGCAGCTAAATACCACCCTTTTAGAATTTGTAGCATTCTAAAAGGACAAAAAGTGATTATCCTAGTGGATAGTGGCGCCACTCACAACTTCATCGAAGAAAGTCTTTTGACAAGAATGAGATTAGAAACAAAAAAAATTGAAGGTTTCAAAGTGGTCATGGCAGACAGATTTACTACTCCATGCACACAAAGAATCCGACAACTAAGTATTACCTTAGGATGACATCAAATCAAAAAGGACTTCTATGTGGTAAACATGGGTGATACTGAAGTGGTGTTAGGCATCCAATAGTTGCACTCCTTAGGAAGATATTACCAAGACTTCCAAAAGATGGAGCTTTGTTTTCAACACAATGGCTAATAGGTGATCTTACAAGTTTTATCTCATAAGATTCCCAATGAAGGAACAATCAATCATAACAACTTAACATAGCTAATGATAAGATCTAATATAACTTGACTTTCATTTCTCAAATGGAAATCCACATGTTGCCATCACTAGTTGTCATGAAAACTTAGGCATAACTAAGATACAAAGATGGATTAAGATTATCTTACTTCCAAATGTCAAGATGTAAGAGATATCATCTTGAACTAGGATTGTTAGTCTCTTAAAAGCCAACCAATAATCCCCAAGAATATTCCAAAATGATTTATCTAGGATGTTGGTGTTACCCATAACACTCCATTTGAAGCATCATAGAGTGAATTATTATCAACATGCCAAGGTTGAATTAGAAATAATAATAGAAATCTAAGTCTAAAACTAACCAAATTTTGATATGCGAAAACAATATTTTTGAGAGAATGTAATGAAGACAACTCAATTCTTCAAGAACATACAAATTTTGTTGTAAATCAAATAATAGATTTTGACTCTTAGAGAGATCTTAAGAGAATTTTTAGAAAATAATTTGAGGTTTATGTTTTGAGATTTATTGTAGGATATATTCATCAAGCTTCATTGAAGGGAATTGTAATGTCCCCTTTTTCGGCATGATCGTGTTTGATGGTGGTTAGCCTATTACTCAGACTCTCGTAGGCTAACAGGTTGGGTTAGAGGGTCAATTGCATTATTTGATGGGTTTTGTTGTTCTCATCCTTTGACTTCAGTGATTGGCTCATAGCAGGCCTTGGCAGTTTAGTGATTGATAGCTTCTGACAGCACAAAATTATATGGAGTTTTGAGGAAGTTATGATTATTTAAGTGATTTAAGTTACATTAATTTAATACTTTATTATAAAGTCAAATTGACTTTATTCTTTTAATATCACTTAAATATTCATAAAAGGGTGATTTAAAATTAAATCACTTATGCATAGAAGTGGGCTCCCAAGTATTTAATTTGGAACTATTGAAAAAGTAAATTAAATATGATTTAAAATAGTTAAAAGATTGCAAGTGGTATGACTTTCTTGAAAGTCGTGCCTTTTTGGATATAAGGCATTTTGGCAATGAGAAACTCACTTCTTGAATATTTCGACTTTGCCTTTGGGTTTCTTTTGTGCTTTCCTCTGTGATTAGGGTTTGAGCAATATTTCCATTGGAGAACGAGATCTCTTTGATGTTGAGCATTTTTGAGATTGTGAGAGACCAGTCGAATTGGTGCAACTGTGAGGGCTTCATTCAAAGGTTCTACATGCTTCTATCAGAGTTTTATTATTCAATTTATACTTGTTTGCAATAAGGAAGGGGGTTTCTTCACCAGAGATGTCATCTTCAACAGATCTCAGCTTTTAGCTTGTTTTTTTTGGTTTCTTCCTTGGTCGTACCATTTTCCTTGGGATTTGTGCCTTCCTGGAGGTTTGGTGTGTGAAGCTAGAAGCTAAAGCCCCTTCTCTTTGGTTTCAAATTGTGCTTCATTCTTGGCGGCTACTCCTATTAGGCCTTTGTATCCTGTTTCAGAGTGGGAGAAGTCATTTCTGGAGGCTAGGCGTCCATATTTGCCAGTTTTCACCATTCTTGGCTAGCGAGTTGACTTCTTTTCTTAAATAAATAATCTGGAAGCTTTCGGGTATGTTTATCATTTGTGATCTATTTGTTTCAGTTGAATAATACCTTCCGCACTTTCATTCTGTAGAAAATAGCTCAGATTTACATTTTATGAGCATTTTATATGATGTGCCCCTTCTCTCCTGTCTACAAACTTTTCTTAAAAAGACTAAAAAAAAACACAAATAAGATAAGAAAATACAGGGGTTTGAGTTGTGAGCCAGCAGGGTTCATCAGAGGAACACAATTGTTCTAATGAAGAGTAATTTGTTCATTTTGAACAAGATCACAATGTACAATCAATTCCATGCCACATATGATGTAACCCACACTCATTGAAGCAATGGCGATGCATGGATCTACCTTGTAACCTACAAAATTGACCCAGTGAACTCTGTCTTGTGGAACAAATTCACTTCTATATTTAATATCTAGAGTAGATCATTTCGTCTAGGAGTCTTCTTCTCCTAAGTCCTTTTTGTTGATCAAAGTAGCTCTACATTCATGATTAAAGATCAAGGACATCAGTATTAGGCATACAAGAACCTTAGATAAATTTGATACAAATCAAGTTACACCCAAATTTATTACATAAGTATATGTTAAGTTACATCATGGGCCTATAAACCACAAGTCCCAGGATCATTCTCACATCTCAAACTTTGGGAAAAAATTGATATTGTTTAAATGAATCAAGTGAAATAAAACAATACTTTCCCAAGATGTGAAAATAATCTTAGTGTCAAACATGGGATTATCAAATTTTACAAGAGGAGAGACAACCTTTAACTGATTTGGAAGTTGGACAATGAATTGGATATTAGTGAAAACCTATAAATTTAATTCCTTCTATTCTTTGATATGAATGCTAAGACTTTTGTACATCTTTCATTTTATGCTACTTCTAAGAACTCATGATATATGTTGAAAGATGTTTGACTAGGGTAAGTGTGACAAAACCCTATAAGCTATTTTATATCCTCATTAGAAATGAACTTGACTCAAAACTCTGTTGAATGTTTACACAAAATGCAACAAGGGTAATCAAGAGTTTGTATTCATTGCTCATAATCCTTGTGATAATGAAATGAGAGAAAACTTGTCTTATATAATAGGTCTTGTTGTTAGTACACGAGCTAGAAGAATATTGGACAATAAATTGTCCTCATACTTTAGAGGATGGTATTAACCTTATTGGTAGTCAAGTTGAGGCAAGTATACTAACGACTACTCTCTTGGGGCAACATATTACACCGTGTTCAAAATTGCCCCCACTCAATGACGAAGGAAAATTGATTTTGGAACCTAAGGTCGCCATTGATATGCGAGAAAGGAAGTTAAGGAATAAGACTATTCCAGATTATTTGATTAAATGGAAAAACTTGCCTATGGAAGATGCCACTTGGGAAGTGTTGGTGTGCATTTTATTACCCACCGAACATAGGATAAAATGTCCAAAGACACTTTATCCTCTCTTGAAAAACCACTGCGTATGCTAAGATTGCGAGAAGATCATATGGTGATTCCAAGGGTTCTTTTGTTAGGTCTTGAGGTGTGGATAAGCTCAATGGGCGTTGTGATATGCTGGTAATACACAAAGGGACTTACGTTAACAAATCACTCACAAGTTAGGACTTAGGCAAATTTGACAGTAATGCTCTCTTTTTTTTGTTTTTTTGGATTTTCGGTTTTGGAGTTTAAAAAAAAATGCAAAAAGGATAAGGGTTTAGAAGTTCTAAGCTACTTCTAAGAACTCATGAGACGGTAAAGACTAGGTGAAACCGATAACAATAATTTGCTTTGCCACATGAACGACAACTACACAAAGTAAGTGCAATCTTCTAAGGATGTGTTTATGATTTTCACATCATGAATAACTACCATCAAATCGAACAATATTTATCCAGACAAAAGTTAAGGCATCCACAATATAAGCTCAGGCTAACTTTACACATTGAACAAAAATCATTTATTCAAAGAAAGTATGAGCAAGAGTTTCACCAATCTATACTATCAAATCTTTCATTCATCTAACATACATTCAAATCAAATTCTTCTTTTAAATCTATTCTATGTTGAAGGAGATATGCAACCATGCAACCACTCGACAATAAAAGGATTCAAAGCAAATCATGCACATGAACTTTTATTAACTAAATAGCTCTATGCAAAATTTCATAAAACTCTCTCCACACAATGAAATGAGAGAATTGGAGTTTATATAGAGTTTTTGAAAACAAATGAAAGGCCGAGATCAATCTGAGATCAATGGCAGAGATCAAGACAAATTGACCCTAATTAGGGTTTCCCAAAATAACATTAATAACCAATGGATGAAGAACAAGTGGCATGAGGAGCTATCTTCTAGGAGGCACATCCTTATCCTCTTGAGTAGCACTGTATTCAATGAATCTGGACACTATTGTGCTGATCTCCTCTATTGTGACATGTGGCAATATATTGACCTTGAATTTTAGCATGTCCAAATCATCTGCACATTCGGCGCAATCAATCTCCCACTCTGATTCCTGTCGTTGGAAGGCATCTCAGGTGGACAAGAAGTTTGATGCCTTAGTCAAATTTTGCTGTAGGATTGGCCCGGTGATGGCGAAGAAATTCTCCTGGATTCTGAGCTTTAGACCCTCTAGCTACATATCATTTTCTCGGACAATATCCTTCTCAAGTATATTTGCAGCTACAAGTAAAATCTTATTCTGAATTTCCCTCATCTGTTCATTAGCTTTGATACTATTGGCCTTCACCTTCTCCAAGACTTCGCTCCGTGCAACCAATGCCCAGTACCAGTTGTTGAAATCAGACACAACAATTGTTGCAATTACCTTTTCATCAATTAGTTCCTGCTTTGGAACTCCTTTTAGCACTCTAAGGCATGGGATAATTCTGTCTTGGATATCTTGAAGTTTGTCCCATGCTTCTGCCATAACTGTAGTCCTTGAAAACAAAGAGGAAGTTTGTCCATAAGCCAATATCAATCTTTCCACAAATGTAGCCGCTTCTTCACTTTTGCTTGCCATCCACTCCTTGGTTTCTTTGGCTATAACCATCTCTTCTTTAAAATCTTTGATTGTTTCCTGTGAAGAGTTCAAAAGTGGAGGAACTACTGAGTCGGCTTGATCAGGGGTTTGGTCAAATGCTGAACGTATTCCTTCAGGCGTTCTATCTCCCTTTTATATTCTCTTTTCTTTGCTACTTCTTTTTCCAACCTCGCCTTGATGGAAGTGACTGAATTGTTTAAGTCCTCCACCTCTTGACCTTTTGGTGTTGGACCCAAGTCGACAATAGTGATGGTATACTCTTGGGGAGCAATATCTTCCTTCGACTTATCCACTGTTGGTACAACAATTTTTACTGTACGGCAGCCAGCTTCATCTTTTTGGATTGTGGAAAACACTTTGGCGGGCTTCTTTGCAATAACTTTTTCTAACCTGGCCAAGAAATCGACTGTATCATCTTCCTCTGGAATTTCTACTGGTACTTTTATCTTCAATCTTTCTTTTAACCAATCAGGAATTGTAGGCTGTTCAATGCCTTCTTCTTGAGTATTTTCTTCACATGGAATATCCTTAACTCCTCTAAGAGCGGAAATCATTCCCTCTTGAAATTCACCATCTAGAATATCCATCTCATTGTCGGACTCCAGTATTTCCGTGCCTGTGACAGATGGGGGTTCATCATCCTGTGGCTGGATTGACTCAATATTCTTCTCATGAATTGGAGAAGGAATCCTTATTTCGTCCAATGACCCATCCTCAATATTTAATATCTCATTCACGTTCCTGGACGTGGCAGAATGAGGTAGCTTTGATCTTTGCCTCTTCTGAATAGGTTCCTCATTTGCAATCTTCTTCCCTTTTGACCTTGTAGAGTCATCAATTGTTTCCTTCCTTTTCCTAGAATTGGTGCTTTCAATCAGTTCATCGCTTTGAGATGCACCAATATTTGAAGAATAGAATTCCACTTCACCCATTAAGTTATAAGTTAGAGTCACATTTCTTCGTTGTAGCTCTTGGACTTGTTGATCCACCCACCACTGTGGATATTTGACAACTGGCCTCATCAAGGTGGCCAAATCTGCGAGCTCTAGTTTTGACCCTTTCACAGGAGGAAGAGGCCAATTCTCATCATAGCATGGCTGGACATATTCTCCATCATCCCCTAACTAATCAGGCACACATAAAAGCTTAGTCGTTTTGATTAAGTCCACTGGCAATCTGGACCGTAGTCTTTTCTTGATATCATATTCATCTGCAACATTTGCCCAAAAATCCTCTAGGTCTACCTTATGCTTGTACTTCCTTCCATTCACGGTCCCAATGTGGTGGTGAGGATTGAAATCAGCCTTGGACTGGTAAGATGTGAATGGGTACCATTGCATCTTCAACCTGACACTTTCAGTTGCCTGTGCTGATGGACAAGACTCCAACATATTTCCAATGAAAAATGGGAAGGTAATGGCTGTTTTCTGCTTTGATCTTTGGAGGCCTTGTATGTTTCCAATTGCCTGAGGACTTCGAGCAAGACCATCCTGTTGGTAGGATAAATCGAAAGATGGTAAGGACATCTGGTGAATCCTTGAACTCTTATATAGGGGAATCTCGGAAACTGTATAAACTAGGATCCATACTTGCTGATCAAGCTCTTGGCCTCGTGAGTGAGCCTTTGATGCGTTCCTCCTTGTAATATTCTAGTGATGTACATCAGGAAGGCATCATTTACCCTTCTAAAGTGGGCCTTCTCGCAGAGCTGTAACTGTGGATAACAATCATAGGACTTGAATTCATTTTCACCACTGCCTACCATGCCTTTGCATATCAATCTTGTGTATCTGTAAGTGCTAACCAATAGGTAGACAATGTAGGAACTCATGTAAAAAGACTTTGTCCTTTCCAAATTTATTAACTGTTCATTGAGATTGTCACTGATTATCCGTGACCAATTGAACATTTTGACACCCAAGGTGATCTCATCAATAAAATAATACATCCATGTCTGAAATGGCGCACCTTGAGGGCTGCCCATTACTCTATTTAATAACAAAATGATATCTCCGTACTTCTCCTTGAAGTCAGTACGAAGCAATTTCTTCGGCATTTTCTTGATGGAAGGCCCCGGTTTCTCTGACCACACCTTATTGATATTTGTTGCACAAAGCTCCATCCGGTCCTCATAAAGTCTTTTGGCATCCTCTCTGGTTTTGTAGGAAGTCCCGTTATAACTTGGTATGCCAAACGCTTCTTGAATGGCTAACTCTCTGAGATGAGCCAATATTCTCCCATCTGGCGCAATGATTTGCCTCTCTTGTGCATTGTAGTGTATGGCGCATTCTACCATCAATTCAACACACTCCATAGCCGATGGAAATCCAACTGCTTGGACAATGCCATTCCGCATCATCCGACAAGCAATAGGTGTTGGCAGGAATCCATCTTGCCTATACATTTTCTTCTTGAAATCTTTGAAATCTATGTGTCCAAGGTTGGTGTTTGTGACACTATTCCACTTGGAGTTGATCTTTGACTCTGGCTGCAGTCCTTTATTGGTGAACTTCATCTGGGCCTTTCTCGAAGGCTCTCCTCTGGTGGTCATCAATCTGCAAGAAACATGAAGAAGAATATTAATTTTAAGATTTTAATTCTAATTTCCTTGGACCCTTTTGCTCGAAATTTTCAACTTCAGCCTGTTGAAAAGTTAAATTCTGTGAAAAATCAGACTGAAAATGAAAGAATTTGGTTAAGTACTTAGCAAATTTCATGAGAATAAGTGAATAAGACAAAAGAAGGATGAAGAAATCCGTCAAACTTAGATTCTGAACCTTCGAAATTGTATACTTTTGACGGTAAATCTGCCTTGAGTTTCGAAAATTCTGTCTTCAGCACATTATTCTCTGGAAATTCCGTCCTTCAATTCAGAAATTTTATTTCGTTCTTTGTTCTCCACTTCAAAATATTACTTTATCTCTAAGAATTTTTTTTCAGAAATTTTTCTTTCGTAACTTTGGGAGAGCTAAAATCCTCTCACAATCGAACTTTGAAAGAATGAGTTGAAAATGACAAGTTGAACTTCTTATAAAGTTGAAGAGTTCGATTATTTTAGTATCTTAATGTTTTTTTTCTTTTAGGTTCATCGAACTTGGACTTGCTTTATTACTTCCACCATGGTGATTTAATCTTCATCGAAAATCTTTAAGACAAGTTTCTAATTTTACCACGGTGCCATCCTTAGCCAAAATATCCTTGAGTTGTCATGAAATCTTTTAGATTTTTCTTTTTGAGTTCGAAGATTTTTTTAAGTGTTGGATATTTGAAAATTTCTTTGGAAAAATATAAAAAATATTCTAAGTGTTTAAATTTTATTTTTCCAATCTTTTCATTATGGCGAAATTTTATTTTGTTCATGGATTTCTCCTTAGCGAATTTCACCCATTTAGCTTTATGGCGGACTTGATGCTTGCTTAGACATATTCATGTGTGGTTGGACTTGGCACTTGTTTGGACATTTTTCTCTTGACAAGGTGGACTTCATGACTTCCTTGCCATTTCCCATCTCTCCTCTAGGTGGACTTCATCAATACTTAGGCATTTTATTCTTGGGCGGACTTTACCTTGGTCTTGCCATCTTCGCTTCAAGCTGGGGCGGACTTCATCATGTGCTTGACATCTTTACCTTGGCCTAGGGCGGACTTCACAGTGTCTTAGACAAGCATCTTTCAAGCTAGGGCAAACTTTGCTTGTGCCTAGCCATTTTTCATTTCTTCCTAGCCGGACTTGACCATGGGTTTGGACATCCATCCTTGGGTGGACTTGACTTGATCTCTGCCATCTCCTCTTGGGCGGACTTTGAAGTTCTTTGGACATGTCTCATTTCTACTTGACACTTAGATGAATTTCTTGCTTTCTTCTGGATCATTTGAACAAAACCCTCGCCTGAGGATTTTTCTTGCTTTTTATGCTTGGAGGCATGAATTTTTTGATTCTGAAGATAAAAATGTTGACACCAAGACCTGTGGGACCCAACCCTATGTCAACTTTCAAAAAATCTGAAAAAAGCAAAAGGCAAAAAGCAAAAAAGCAGGCCAAAAGCTGCTTCCTGGTTTGGTCCCAAAGTGCCACAAATAGAAAAAACAAAAAGCAAAAAAGCAAAATCTCTAAAAAATAGGAAGTGTTAGAATTGACTCAAAGCAATGGTGTTCCTCATCCTTCGGACCTTCTAAGCACTTTAACTATTCTGGGCTTGAATTCTCTACTTGGCTCGGATGATTTTTCAAAACTCTAACTCCAAACTCTCAAAGTAATGACTTATGAAATTGTAACGCTAAAGCAAAACCCTAAAAAGCAAACTACTGGGGGTCCCCATTTGCAATGAGGCGGTGTGTGAAATAGGTCACAACAGGAACTGAAATTTTTTCGATCATCCTAATTTGAAATTGTTTGAGGACAAGCAATCTCGGGAAGGGTGGAGTATCATGCACCCTCTAGGGAATAGGATCACAGCATTATTAAAACTAGGCAAAGGAAATAAGCCAGCGATACTTATTAATCAATCAAGATCAGCCATACTTTATGGGTAGCAATTCCTAACTAAGGACATGTGGTTTGCAATAAACAACTATCATTAATAATTATAAGAATTTAAAACAGCGATCAAGGAAGGTGTGCATCCTTTGTAAGGGATGCAATGGTAATAAAGGGTGTGACTATTCCCCCACCATGAAGAGTATATAGGGAGGAGGAATCATTTGGTGAAAGGCATCAAGCAAGCAGATTGGAAAATAAAGAGAATAAGAAATCAGAATAAGAGATCTATTCAAATAATTATTATTATCAAGAATATTGTTGGGAAGTAAGTTAAATATAGTTAGAAATAACTATATATATATATGTGATCATGCAATAGTGGTACTTGGAGAAATTTAATGATCTTTGTGAATAATCTACATGCTTCCCTTTATTATATGTGATAAGGAATTCGTATAATAATCTATTTCGAATTTAGAGAATTGGATTGCAAATAGGGAGACCAATCAACCTTCCGGGTTCATAAGTGGTGAAGGAAGACCAACCTTCATGCTCTTATCAAGTACGCCACCCCAAGATGGAATGGAAGACCGACGTTCCATGCTCGTGGGCCAAGGGGTGGAATGGAAGACTGGCCTTCCATGCCTGAGGATGACCAGCCTCCAAGGTGAACTGAGGGATGGAAGGGCGACCCACCTTCCATGCTCAAGCAGTACAAGGGCGACCAACCTTGAGACTGCAGTTTGCAAGTATTTTAATGAATTCCTAATAAGATTATTATGGGAATCCACATTGGAATGGCTATTGCCTTAATTAGATTTTGATGTGACTAATGTACATGGATATCATGATGTTTACTAATGATTAGTAATATATATATATTATATGATTTAATGTCAATTTCTAGTGGCTAATATTGTGTACAGGACCTAAACCAAGATTTATCTTGTAGAGGACAATTTAATTGTTAATTTCATTATTCTAAAATATATTGCATTTCTTATTTTGGTTGGAATTGTGGTTTTAGGGCAAAATATAGACATATCCCAACAGGGGACATTACAGCTTGGAGAGAAGGCCATAAGCCCTTCATAAGTAAAGGAACTAGCAGATTTAGTTTCAAACTATACATTCCAACTCATGCAAGTAATGATAAAGCCACAGCTAACCACGTTAAAAACTAAGATTAAGCTCTATAAAAAGCGCTGTAAGAAAATGAGAATAAATGTGGCAAGGCAGAATTCTTTACACATTAAAAAGCCTCAAGCTGAGGTCAACATTATTTTTTTATTTTTTATATGGATATTGTTTAATTTCTATGTTCCACCGGCATCGGGGACGGGGGGACGTTGGGACGGGGGGACGTTGGGACAGGGGGACGGGTTTCCGAGACGGGGGGACAAAGGGGCCTCAATTTCGGGATGGTGGGGGGACGGCGGCGGGGGGGCAGGAGGGGGGACGGGGTGTATATACTATATACTATACATATGGTACTTAAAATGCTAGTTATGAAAAGATGTATAAGACTATTAAGAAGTAAAATAGCAAAATTGAAATACTAAATTATTACTTGAACATTGAACATTGAATATTGAAGTTTTCAGTATCGAATGATGAATTACTAATTAGAAATTAGAATAGTAATACTCAATACTACAATGTAACAATTGTTGCATCGGAAAATGGAAGATTTCTATTATATTATATCAAAAATATCTGATTATAAAGATGATTACAATGAGTAGCATGATTATATGATATCAAAACAAGTACAAAATCAAAATGTCAAAATGACAAAATGTAGTGAAGGAGGCAGAGGCCTCTAATCATCCCTCGGGAGGTCGGCAAACTCCTCATCACTAGAACCACTGGACTCCTCAAGGTCAAGAT
>VDFB02366029.1:0-26293 GCA_007258455.2 Sequoia sempervirens
TGACCTTGTTTAGATGATTTTTGGAAACCCTTGAAAATAGTGCCTTGCCGAGAAGTATTTTTCCGGAAAAAATCTGGCACATGGGTTTTGTTCGTGCTTCAATGCTGAACAAACCCAATTCCTCAGAATTTGGATTCTGAAACTTTTCGGAAAAACCCCCAAAATAGGGGCAGCAAGTTTGCTGATTTTGGAAAAGAATTGTCGAGAGATGGGTTTTCTCTACGGAAAATAATCTTTGAATCTGATTAATCTGATCTGATGTAACTGTTGCCTGCATCCAAATGCAAGAAAACCTAAGACGGAAAAGAGAGGAAGTGAAATGAGGAAGATGGATTGGAAGTTTTATCTGATTCTCTGAAAAAAAATCTATCTCTGGGTCCAATTCTCAAAATAGCAATCCTCTTCTGCTTCAGATCTGCAAGAAAAATTGAAGAACGGATGAAAACCTTGTTCAGATCTATCAATGGCGTCCTTGAGAGCTTGTGGCTGTTCTTGATCTTTTATCCTGCAATGAAATAATAAAATGGGACGCCTTCACCTTGAATATATATGTTTAAGCCTTAGATCCACAAGTTTGGGGACCTAACTCAAGCTCAAAAGTGATTTTGGCTTGATCTAAAGTTAAAAAGGTGATTTCCACTGATCGTGGAGTGTTTTAGCCAACTTTAACTCAAAAGCTCTTGACTTTAGTCAACAAATTGACCCTTGACTTCTTTTAGGCGTCCCTTTTGGTTTCTTGCAAGCTTTTAAATATTTTCTCTCCTGAAAGCCCTCTGTTTGATCTTGAATCTAGCGTTATCTGTTGATCCTGAGATGTTGCGTACACATTCACTGCGGAGCTGGATCCAAACTAAAAAGAAGTGCCTGGGAGACATGATGATGAAAAGCTGAGTTTAGGGCTTCAAAAGAATGGGCGCCTTTTCCAAGAAAAGGCTCTTTTGCTAATGCCTTGGTGAATTTTCAAACTTCGTTCTTCAGCCTTTTGAAATGACCTCTCATGCTTTGATCTGGATTTCTCGTTGATCGGAGAGTCAGATGATTTCATGATGTCTCGCTCGAATTACTGACTCTGTTTTAGCAAAAATGATTATTTTGAAAACACGGATCTCGTTTAGGGGTTCCTTTATTCAAAGCCCCCTCCTTGAAAAGCGCTTTTGTCTTTTGGCCTGATCATCTTCATCTGAAAAGTTGCCTACTTTGATCTGGATTATCCGTTGAATGCTCTGTCAGGTGTTGGTGCTTGCAGTTGCGTTTCCGAGATCTACTTGGGCTGAGAAGATTATCCTGGGAAGCCTTTTGTCATTTATCAGCATCTAGAGGTCAAAAAGAAGGGCGCCTTTCTTTTGGAAAGGCTCTTTTTTCTTAGAACTTCGCCGTTAACTGTGGTTTCCTGATATTTCCTCAACTGCCTCTTTTTGCTTCGTCAACAACTGCTTGTGATCTATTCCTCAGATGATTTATCTATTTGTTTCATTGTCGCGCCAGCAGGCAAATGTCAAGAATGAATGCCTTGGATGATCTGGGTGACTTCATTTGGCCTTAAAAGATCATGGGCGCCCCTGCTTGAAAAAGGCTCTTTTCAACATGTGAACAATCTCTCCTTCGTAACATTTCCAGAGTTAGTCAAATTTTGACCTTTTTCACTTTTAGGAATCTCCTTCATCAAGCAGCATCATTTTGGACCTTTTCCGCCATGGTTGTGTCATTGAAGCTTTTGAAGCTTAGCTTTCAGCACCTGGTACTGGCCAATCTGCCATTAATGGCTGTGGAGCTCCTAACTTTGTTCCCGAAAAATAGAAATAGACCCACCAGAGTAAAACATGTCTTTTGATGATTCTGACTTGACCAATGTGATCGTGAAGCCTTTTAATCCTATCAAAATCATTTTCAATCATTTCTGGGAAGGTCCTATTTTCAGGGGTTTCCCTAAAAATAGGGGCGAAAAACCCTAATTTTCAAATTTTCTGAATTTTGTACGTGTGTTCCTGGACAGAAACCCACCAAGATTCTATGATTGGTTTGACCTAAAACAGACTTTACATGGCATTTTAACAAGATTTAGCTCAATTTATACAGAATGCCAAAATTTTTATTTTGGGTACAACACATTAATCAGTAGTGTAGGAGTAGGAGTATTTTCTGTGCACCCATGATCTCGTATGATAACCAAGGATTCATAATTAAGAGAGTTTTTAAATGAATCTATCTCATGTGGGATACGCTTGCACAATGGTATCAGCTATAAAGGGGTTTAGAGATAGCTAGTTTTATTTGGTTCAATGACAATCTTTGGGGCCAAGTTGACAGGTTGGTTTGGCTATCATTAAGTCATTATTGTTATGTGATTTCAATACTTGTAATGGTATACTCCTAGGAATACTCCCCCCCCTTGTTTACTCATTGAGTACTACTTGCTTTACAGAGTAAACTTGGTTACAGAATAACATTGAAAGCATAGAAATCAATTACATAACAGTTTGCACATGAAAATGTTTCATACTATTCATATGTTGCAGTATTACAAAGCATTCCTTTTGTGCTAGTCCTCGAATACAACACACTTGACATTATAAATAGTTAACCGGCGTCAGTTGAGGATACCAACTGTCGACAACTACTCGAGTACCAACTAATCCGAGGACTAATTCCCCGAGTACTAACTAATCCTAAGGACTAAATCCCCAACAAAACATTATTCTTGTATTTTATTTATTTTATTTGCTAATTAACTACTTAAGCTGATTACATCATCACCCCCTCAGAAAAAGTCGTCTTCCCAAACGAGTAATACAAAAACTGGGAGACCAATACATAGAAATTCAGTGAGAGGAGGGTTAAGAGGACGTCCCTAGCGGTTGGGGGGCCAATGACGTAGCTGCCCGAGTGGTGAGTTGCCTCAACCTATATATTTCCTCCATTCGCTGCTGTAGATGTTGGGTAGCCTTCAGTTCCTTCTCCCGTGTGGTCTTCACTAGGTGTATAGCCTCCTTCAGATGTTTGTTGGTTTTTTCTAACTCTTGATCTTTGGCTGCCAATTGCCTTGCCATCTCCTCCAGTGCTTTAATTGTCCTGTCCTTGTCCACTAATGTTGCATCCCGAGCAATCACTTTCATCGTTTCCTCTTCCAAGAGGCGGACCTGCTCCTAAAGTTCCTTCTGGAAGAATTTTGCCTTTGCCTGGGCCTTGTGGGAGAGGGCGAGGGCCTCCTCTACTCTGCTAGTCAGTTTTTCATATTGCACCTCACTCTTCTTTCACGCAAAGAACAATGTCTTGTATGTTGTCTCCATTTCGAAGAGCTGAGCTACCAACTTATCATCCTTTCCATGAAAGGTTGGCCTTTTGGGGAACCAAGCTGCCATCATCTTTGGTGTCTGTGTGGTTGGCCAATCGCCTATGAATATGTGGTTGAACTCTCGTCCACTCTCCAAGTTCATGAATTGTATGATCCGCCGTGCTTCTTGTTCTATGATGGGAGAGTAACTTCGGTGCAATGTTTTTGCAATATCAGACACCTCCTTTATCACCAACGCAATAAGCTCCAAGCTGTGGATGTATCTCTCAATGGTTCCTATTTGATCCTCTCGATCTAGCTTAGGGATTATCACTGCGATCCCCTCCGACATGGTTGTGTTGGTGTCATTGGACTCTCCCTCTGATCCTGCAGCTGCTCGTGCAATTGGACATGGCGTAATGTGGGGCTCCTCATCTGATATAATATGCACCACTTGTTCCATCTCTCCCCCTTCAACCACTGGCTGCTCAATAACCAGTTGCTCTGCGTCTGGCAAGGCTGCCGTTTGCCGTTGGCTTAGTGCTCCCTGTTGTAGGCTAAGTGCTCCTATCTGGTGCCACTCCTCTGTCTGCCTCTATGTCCATTTGGCCAGGCGAGTGTATGGGGGAAATGTCCTCTTCTCAGATAGGAGTCCCCATCTGCAGCAACCATCCATCCACCTGAGGTAGCTCTCTTGGTGATGTGATGGCACTCGTCTCCTCGCTCGTACTACCCAGTGCTCTATTCTCAGCCTCTTCCTCGACCACCGTTTCTCCTCCGGTTGGCTCATCCAGTCCTGCTAGTGTTACACCCTCTTTGGTCAAATCTATATGTTTTGTGGTTGGTGCGCCGCTTCCTTCAGCCAACTCTTGCTGATCCCCTATTGCAACCTTGGTCACTTCCTCCCCTTCGGTCAATTGCTACTCGGCTGGCGCTATCGCCCGAGGGTTGACGTCTACTAAATAGACACCTACTGGTGAGGTGCTGGCGGTGGATGAGGAAAGCGCTAACTATTCACAATCTTCATTGTTTACTTGTTTCCTCTTCCTTCTTACTGTCTTCGGCTCCTCTGCTGTACCTCCAACGTCCAAAGTTGTCCACCTAAAAACCGTCAGCCAGGAAGGGTCATAATCACTTGCCGACTGTAATCTCCCTAACTTGCCCTTTGGCAGCTGGTTGTAGACGACATCCAAAAATAGAGCTATAAGGTGTTGGGTCATGTAGAATGCCTTGTGTTTGCATTCCAAAAATTCCCCAATTCTTTCTGACAAATATAGTGTCCAGTTGTAGACCCGATCCACACTCAACCCGAACATGTAGTCAACCATCTAGGTTGCTATGTCCGAAGCTTGGCTGGCTCCTGTCAACTTGCATTTGATGAGGGTCATAATGCACTTCTAGTCAGCATTCACAAGCATATGTTTTCTCAACCCCGAGCCCTTGCACTCCAAATTGTCTTCCTCTCCTTTGCTGTGATATCAGGCTTGCAAATTCGTTTGATGATTATTTCTTTTTGTTGTGCCGTCATTTTCGTGGTCGGTTTGGCAACCACCTGCCTATTGTGACCATTTCACACATCGCCCCATTGCAAATGGAGACCCCCTGTTTTCGCTTTTTGCCTCGGTGTTGCAACTGCTTATCACTTGTCTTTTTACAATGAGGTCATCATTTTGAGGGTTCCAAGTCAGTCTTTTTGCAAGTTACTCGAGCCGAATCAATAATCCATGCTTGAATCAGTGCGTAGACGTCATGGAAGCGCTCAGAAGGCCCAGGAAACAAAGATCGCCTGTGAATTCGGCCAATTCTGAGACTTCCTACTTTTTAGGAAATTTTGCTTTTTCGCTTTTTCATTTTTGGCATTTTTGGACGAAACAGGGTTCCCTATTTTTTAGGGTTTTGCTTTTTTCTATTTTTAGAGAGTTTCTATATTTGGAAAGGTCTTGAACTTCAAAAATCCACTAAGAAGTTCGAAAAACTCGATAGAACTCTCAGAAAATCAAAGAGAAAATTCATTGAAAAATCTGGAAAAGCAAGCAAAAAGCATGAAAAATCAGTAAAAAGCATGAGAAAGTCAGACTGAAAAGTATCAAATTCTAGAAAAATCAGTCCAAAATCAATCAGATCTGAGCAAAAATCACAGAAAAATCAACTCAAAAAGAATGGAATTCATAAGAAATCTGGGTTAAGTCTGAAGAATTCGCCATAAGGAGGATGGTCCTTGAAATGTGGGACGGAAAGAAGGAAGGAATGTCTGGAAGTCTTCAAAGTCCGCCCAGCACTAAGGAGAGGATGGCAAAGACTAAGGAAAGTCCGCCCAGCACTAAGGAGAGGATGGCAAAGACTAAGGAAAGTCCGCCCAACACTAAAGAAGGAATGTCCAAGACTATGAGGAAGTCCGCCAGCCATGAGAGAGAAGTGCCAAGACTATCCAAAGTCCGCCCTGACTTTGGCAAGGCATGCTCAAAGTCCGCCAGCCTTGAGGAAGCATGTCCAAAGACCCTTTGAAGTCCGCCTAGATTTGGCAAAGGTCATCTAAAGTCCGCCCTTGAAAAATGGGACTTGGCCAAACACTTCCAAAGTCCGCCCCACTTGTCCAAGATGCTAAGAAAGTCCGCCTTGACTTGGAAGAGGTTGGCAAGAGGTTAAAGAAGTCCGCCTTGACTTGGCAGATAGGTTGGAAAGTCCGCCTAGGCACATGGGAGATAAAAAATTGAAAATTTCACTAAGTGTTGGGTGCCTAGAGAAAAATTCGAAAATTTGCCTAAGTATAGAGGCCTAAAGGATGAAAAATTGAAATTTTTGGCTAAGTGTTATGACATTATCAAGAGGTGAAGTGCTAAAGTTTGAAAGGCAAGTGCTATAGAAAATTCGCTATGGCATGTGGAAAGTGGAAAAGGCTTTGGGAAATCCGCCTAGGCTATGGCAAAGGAAAAAATGAAGTGTGCCTAGCATGAAAATGGAAGAGAAATTAAATTGCCTAAGTATGGATGTCTGGAGAAAATGTTATAAAAATTGACAACTTTGGCTAGAGAAAAATGTGCAAGACAAGGAGAAAGGAAAGATTGCCCTTGGCCAGAAGGAATAAAAATTTGTCAAGCGTCAAGGAAATTTGCCTGATAAAGACATCCAGACAAGGATTTTGCCTAGAAAAATTCGTCCGAGCAAGAAGAAAAATTGACTTTGGCAGAAGAAAATGTGCCCGGTGCCATTCAAAGTCCGCCATGGCAGGGAAAAGATGAGGATCCGGCATAACATTTATTGGCAAGATGGCTAGAATTTTAACTTGGCTAGACGAAATTGGGAAAAAAATTGGAAAATAAACTTTTAGCCAAAGAAAAAAGGAGAGAAAATCAAAATAGCCATGGGTCCAAAACGAACGGGTTGGAATAAATTAAATATTTTAATATTTTAATAATTTATTTCCAATGCCTTGGACAAAATAATGGATGGAAAGGCAAGCTTCAAGTCCGCCCAAGGTGAAGATGTCCAGCATGAAGCGAAGTTTTCCCAAGGATGGATGTCCAAGACAGTCCAAAATCCGCCCTCAAGCATGATGGAAAATTTCTAAGGCATGAAGTGCCTAGAAGGGAGATGGATTGCAAACACATATGAAAGTCCGACCTTGCTCAATGGGTGGATGGCACAAGAAAGTCTGACTTTTCCGAAGCACAGCATGTCCAAACCTTTACAAAGTCCGACTTTGCTTGGAGAAGGTATGTCTAGACATCCATAAGATCTGCCAAGTACAATGGCAAACATGATGCAAAGTCCGACCTAGACCAAGAAAAGAAATGTCAAAGTGTTGAGAAAGTTCGCCCCAATTTAAGAGAAAAGATGGTAAGCACTAGAGAAAGTTCGACTTATCCCCAAAGATGTTTGTCCAAAGTGGCTTGAAGTCCGACTTAGGCCGAGAGAGAAAACGCCCAAGCTCATGTGAAGTCCGCCCAAGGAGAGGATGAGAAAATTGGCTAAAACTCAAAAAAATTGGCTAAGTGTTGATACCTTGGGGAGAAGAATTCACTAAGTGTTGGATAGAAAACATGAAGGATGAAGAGGAGTAAAGAGGAAATGAATAAAATCCTTGTCCAGAGATGGAATTTGTCCTACATAGCACAAGCCAAATTCAAAATTGAAGGCAAATCCACAGGCAAAGTTCATCCAAAACCTTGGCTAAATGTTGAATAGTTCGTGTGAAGGTGGTACAAAATGAACTTGAATAGCCAAAATTTGGCTAAGTATGGGAAATACTTCACAGAGAAAATTCCAATTTCCTCTATCATGGCGAAAGCACAGGGGCATTCTTCTCCAAATTCAAGACACTTGAACGGATATCCAAACATCTTGGAAGGATTTCATCTACAATCCCAGACCTGTTGAAGCAATCAGGGCAACTTCTTGAGGGATTTCATCTCCTGAAGAATTAAAAACAAACTTCCAATCAGAATCAGATGGTGACAAGAAGAGTGTTCCAAACAGATCTCCATACTTAGACAATTTCTCGGCACAAATTGGAGAATTCAAAGAGGAAATCCAAAGGAATAACATCAACCCAGTTCAAGCAGGAGGAAGTTCAAAGCAACCAACTTCAAGTCCAAACACCTGCTCCAAGGGGAGACTTCCAGACCTCAAAGATTCCAGTACAGGTAAGAAGAAGAAATCAAAGTCTCAAAAGGAATCCAAGATCAAAGCTAGGAAGGAACAAGCACAAGGGACATAGTCATCGGCAAGGAAAATATCCTAAGGCAAGTGCGTGGAAGAAAAACGAAGCAACCAAGGAAGACATCCAGCATGCTGAGGTGGCGCCTCGTCATCTTCCAACCAATCAAATTGTTCCAAATCAACATGCAACAACATTCTATTTTATTGTTGATTTATATTTAGCAAAAGGGACAAGTGTCCTCAAATGAAATTTTCTCATTGGTCGAAAGTGACAAACCCTAATTAGGGTTTTATTTTGTAATCTCGGCCGTTGATTTGAAATCAATCTTGGCCATTGAATTGTAATTGGGGAGCCTATAAATTGATCTCGCCCCCTCATTTGTAATGTGTGGAGACAGAGTATGAGATTGTTGCATTGAGACTATTTCTAATAATAAAAGCTCTTATGCATGATTTGCTTTGAATAACTTTTATTGTCAAATAGTAAGCGAGGTTGCATATCTTCTTCCGCCATAGATTAAAGTTAGAATTAGATTAAGTAGAATTTGCTTTGAAAGTTGGTTAAGTGAATGAGAGATTGATCGTATTGATTCAATGGTGAAGTATTGCTCATCCTTTCTTCGAATGGATGATTTGCATTCGATGCGTAAAGTTAGCCTGAGCTTATAATCGTGGAAGCTTAACTTCAACCTCATTCGAGGTCTGAAAATCATTATCACACCCTCTAAAGATTGCACTCACTTTGCGTATGTTGTCCAGCAGGAGGCGAAACAAAGTGTGGTTTATCCCCTTCACTGGATCTTTATTGTCTCTTGAATTCTTAGGCATAGAATAGACCTCCTAAACCCTTATCCTTTTTGCTATTTTTTGAGATCCAAATTGAAGTCCTAAGTGAAGAGAAGCCTTTTAATGATAAATCCGCCTAAGTCCCAAACTTGTGAAAAGTTCTTTAACGTAAGTCCTGTTGACGTGGTTTTTGTGACCGCACCAAACAGCAGAACAAAATAGTCCGAAGGCTACTCCGTTCTCTCTTGATCAAAGTATTCCGTGTGCTAAGATTGCGAGATAGATCACATGTTCAACTCCAAGGTTCCGAAATACTTGGAACACCCTCAGTTGGTTTGATGTGTATTGCTGTGTTCTTACGAGGGGACTTACACAATTGTTCAGGCTTCTTGCAGTTAACAACAGATAGATGATTCGAAGGGATTGGTATAAAGTGGATGATTTGGTAATGAGTTCGTTTTCCTAAAGCTAATCGGAAATGTGCGGAAAGTAAATAAGTGTAGGGCCTAAGAAACTTATATTCTATTCTAAATGCAGGATATGTGGAGCTCAATTTTGGCAGACTTCAACCGAATTTCACCTAGCCTCACATCGGACAGCTTCAGTAAAATCAGTGCAATCTTCAAAGGGATAGCAAAAGATATTCAGATTATAATTTAGCATACATACACCATCAAAACGACGCATATAAGTATACAAATCACAATCGAAGTTAAACTCAAGATAATTTCCAGTCGACCACACAAGGCGAACTTATCATCAACAAGCCGCTAGTGGTATGGAATGAAAAGAAGCTACCTCAATAAAACGCCACACATCAAAGTAAACTACTTGCATGAAATGAAAATTAAGCTACTTGGATCCGAAAGGAAGAAGAGACCTTGCTAGCTATTCATGACAAAGACGAATTCCACCATCAATGAAAAGATCTATTATCATGAAAGTGTTACACAACAATCTCCACAAAAGTTTTCAAAGGGAAAACTTTCTTTCTTCTCCAAAATGTCTATTATGCTCTACTCTCTAGCCTCTAATGCTAATGCCCAATGTCTACTATCTAATCTATAGTATCTAATGAATTACAAATGAGGGGGACTCCCCCTTTTATAGATAGCCCGGTCCCAAAAGACGGCTAGGGTTACAATCAATAGAGCGGCTAAGATCGTGCCACCTCAGCCCTAACCCTAAAAACTGCCAGAATGGGGAGTGGTACATTAAATGAATCAAAGATTCCCACTCACTCCCAAAAATAGCATAGGCAATAAATGCCCACAATCAGTCTTCTAGAAGATCCTCGTCCAGCAGTGCGTTCCCATTCTCCTTCTCTCTAGCTGCAAACTCAACAAATCTGCCAAGTACAGCCTCAACCTCCTGAACTGAAATGGGTGAAATGCAATCTAGCTGAAACTCTAACACTGTGACTGAATGTTCATGCCTTGTACAAGATTTTCACCAAGCAACTAAGGAATCCTGCGTGCTCTGAATCAAGGCGGAGAAAGTAGAAGTGTTCTCAAAGTCATCCTGTACGAAGGTCTTCACCTCTGAAAAGAAAGGCACCAGCCTACCCCTCAAATTATCAACATTCACCTCATCTGGATTCAACCGCCTAGCAAATATGGCCTCAAAAGTATTCTGAACTCCATCTATGATATTGGCCATAGCCTTACGTACCCTGGCTGAATCCGCCTGTGCTGCGTCGAAGAAACCATGTCCCGTGATCGCTGAAGAATACCATCTAGAGAAATCATACCTGTCATTCTCCTGAATGACGCCTCCATCAATCAGCAATCGCAACGGAACATGCCTCAATGCCTCAAGACGCTGAATTACCTTGCTCTGATAAACAGAAGCATCTCCCCAAGCATGATCAACTGCCTCCATCCGTGCCAAAATACTAGAGGCCTGCTGAAAAGCAAAAGCAAGGTCCTCCATGAACTTCTCTATCTCAGCACAAACTCCTGTGACCCACTTGTCTGCTTCTTGTGCCATTTTTCCTAACTCCATCAAGCCACTGATTGATTCTCTAGGTATCTCTGCTGGAGGCTCTATCACTGGAATCTCCTGCCCTCGAGAACGAGACAACTGCTGGACATATCCAACCAAGGCCTTGTGTTCTCTTTTTAACTTCTTATACTTTCCTTCCTTCTTGAATAACCTATCTTTGAGGGCGAGGTAGGAGTTATCACAACACTCTACAATTTGCACACCAGTGGGGCGTCCTAGATCCAAAGTCGTGACCACGTAATTCTCAGGCACTGCTTCATTTCGGTCACAATCTACTTGAGGCACGACTACGTGAAGAGTGCGAGAGCCATCCTCTTCAATGGAGATCTTCGAAAACTTTTGTGCTCTCTTCTTCTGTGGAGGTGCACTGATCCTGTTCAAAAATTCTTCCATCTCAACTGCTGGATCAATCTCCTTGCTGGGGCTTCTTCTCATCCTATCCTTAAGCCAATCAGGCACATTGTACTGTATATCAAAGGGCTGCTGTTCTTGTGCCTCTACCTCTCAAACCTGCTCAACCTCTACATCATTCCGCGCAGGCTCATCATCCTCAAGTGGTCGAAAGTGTCTCCTAAACTATATCATCATCATCATCCATAGCCGCTTAACTCCTGATGAAACTGAGGGTCAGTAATAGTCCCCTCATCATCCTGCTGATCAACCCTACTAGGTGCGTTGACGCTTTGGCCAACCGACTCCCTCCGTGGAGGCTGATTATTATCCTGTACTACTTGCACCTGATTCAATGCATTCCTCTGATCAGCAAACAAAGAAACCTCCTGTATACTTGGAGAACGTGTCTCCAATGGCGTGGGTGACTGAACTACAACTCATGGAGGTTCTGGCTGAATAAGTTCCTGCCGAACTAGCTCTTTCCTTCGGTGACGGACTCGCAGGACTGGCTTCTCATCGCGGGTGGGTGTCCTGCGGATCTCCCATCAAATTGTAAGTCAAAAGCAATCTACTCTTCAACCCGTGCCCGTCCTCGCCAACCCATGCTCCGTAAATGTCAAGACCGAATAGTGTGTCCAAGTCAGCAAACCTCCGGGTTCTCGGTTCTCAATTTGGGAGTGGAAGGGAGTATCTCTCATCGCTGTGATAATTCCGATGGACAACGTCTATCCTCATTCACCTCGGGTCCGAACTGAACAATCTCACACTCCTCGACAAAAGTAATTCAAGAACCGAGAGAACATCTTTTCCCCGATCAATCTTCTATCTCGACATGCATCAGCTCAATAACTTCAATATAGAGCGAAGCGAATCCTCCTCGACAGTACTCCATTTGATGTTATTATGTGGATCATAGTGCTGTCGGCCGGTGTGATAGGAAAAGTGATAAAATTGAAGCTCACTCTCAGCCTCTCTAGTTGCTTGTAACGAAGGACACACTTCATCCGAGTTGCCCATGACAATTGGGAATTCAATCCCTCCCTTCTTTTTCTTCTGAATCTTATCATAGGCGAGCAATTGCCTAGATATCTCTAGCATTAAAATTCTATCTGTTGGGTACTTAGGCAGCCTATATGGGTACGATGAAAAACCTTGCAGCCTTATGTAAGAAAATTTCGGAAACTGAATAAACCAGCACCCATACCTTTCAATCAATTCCTGGGCCTCTCTCGAGATTCTGTGATGCATCTTCTCCTGAAGCAATCTCGTGATGTGCATGGTGAAGGCGTCATTGACACGCTTGTAATGAGTAGTGCTTGCCAAATGCAACTGTGGACAAGCCTCATGTATTTTAAACTGGTGAGAGCCACAACCAACAGGCTCCTTGTAAGAGATCCCTCTGTACTTTGTCATACGAGCCAGCATGTAGATGATGTAAGAGCTCATATAAAATGTCTTCGTTCTTTTCAGTTTAGGGGCTGCTCGTGCAAATTGTCGCTGATCATCACAGCCCAGTTGACGTAATCTTTCCCTTCCAGCACAAGGTTGATGTAATAAAACATCCAAGGCTCAAAAATGAATGACTGTGGACAACCACCAACTCTGCTCAACATCATAATGAGGTCACAATATTCCTGTTTCAAGTCATTTGTAATAATTTGTTTTGGCAGCTTCGTACGAGAAGGCTTAGGATTACTCATCCAATGAGTATTAATTGTCTCCATGCATCGCTCGAATGCAGAAGCATACATCCGCTCAGCTCGCTCTCTGGATTTGTAAACCATGTTCCTGTGCACCGAGATCCCAAAAGCTTCACCAATGGCCGAAGGAGTAAGATTGGCTAGCACTTGGCCATCTGGTGACATGATCAATCTGTGGTCCTTTTCATAATAATTGGCGCACTCCATCATCAGCTCCGAACACTGAATGGCTGGTGGGAAACCAGTGGCTGCATATAATCCGCTTCGAACAATATTGTGCGAAGTGGTCAAAGGTCGATGACTTCCAATCCCCAACATTTTGTTTTTGAAGGCCTCTAGGTTGACGGAGCCCAAGTTGGTGTCAATCAGCTTGCCCAACTTCGAAATGAACTTTGACTCTAGCATGAATGTTTTGCTCAGTTTCTTGATCACAGCCTATCTGGATGCACCATTGTTATCTTTGCCAGTCGCCCTTGCCTCAGCCATCTCAACTTCTCCTTCACAAGATTTCAAACTTCAATCACTTAGCAAGCTTCAAATCAGCAAGCTCAACCTTCAGCAAATTTCAAACAGCAAATTGAACTTTTGAAAATTCGTATTCCACACTCAGCAAATCAGCAAGTGCGCCCTTCACTAACTCGTCTTACTTCAAGGCGTCCCTAGCTTCAGCAATATAATCTTCTTCAAATCAAACTTTACTCACTTGCACTGGCAACTCAAGGCGTCCTTCTTAACTTAAACAATTTCAAACTTCAGCAATAGCAAATTTCCAACGCCTTTCACTCAGCAACTCTCAGACTTGGCAAAATTTCAAACTTCTTAGGCTTCAGCAATACTCAGCAACAATCTTCAGAGCAAATTCGAATTCTTCAACTGTGAAAAACAAGTAACTTCTCAATTTTATAGCCAAAAATCGAATTCTAGAAGGAGCCAATTATAGCCAGTACATTTAATTTCCACTACTCCACTTCAAGAATTTGAATTTTCCCTCTTTGGTATTTTTGACACTTGTCTCTTGACGTCAGGAATCTTGTTCTTCTAGAAGTTCAACTTTGACTGGCATCTTTTAATTTACTTTCGAAAAAAATTTAATTTAAATTCATCCCTTTAATTCACCAGCCGGAGCTCTGTCACATGAATTTGAATTTAACTCCTCAGCTCTGGAAAATTGACTTGTGAAGAACTAGATCAAAATCATCTAGGCAACTCATTTCGAATTCATCATTCGAATCATTTTCTTTTCAAAAGCCGTTTTATTCAAATTTGCCTTAGAAGATTTTAAAATTTTCCTTAGGAAAATTTCGCAATTTGAGCACTAATTAAATTCTTCACTGAAAAAGTGTTGGCGAAGTGCGGAAGACATGGAAATTCATCTATCATCACAAATGTTCAGTACCTAGAAGAAAATTTTTTCCAGAACGCGATGAATCCATGGGTAACCAACGAACAGGTTCATTTAATTTTTTAAATTTTGAACCTTAGAAAAATATTATTCCACCAGTTTAAATCCATCTGTGATCATCTCCGTGGACATTCTGTTGCTCTGACTTGAGAAATTTTATCAATCCATCCTGCATTATCATCCTGACTTCACCACTGAAAAATTTGCTCGTGCTTTAGGAAAATTCAACATCTTGAGCTCTAGGCGTATTTTCTAAGGAAGAAAATATTTTGCCTTAGAAAATTTTAAATCATCTTGGAAATTTTTCCTTAGAAAAACTTTATTTAATCTTGCTCATCCGTGCTTGTGAGAAAAATCATCAGCCTTACTTAGAAAATCTTCATGAGGGCGCTTAGCACATTTTATCCTCTAACACCTTCAATGCCTTAGGAAAAATTTATCACTTTGAAAATTTCAACGCCTAGCAACTTGTTTTATTTATCACCTCACATTTTATTTCATACTTGGAAAATATTTTACTTGAAGTTCCAACGCCTTAGGAGAAATTCCCATAACATCATCTTGTACTTCACTTTACCACCCTTGGCGCATAACACTTGGAGGAAAATCAAAAACCACGCCTTAGCATTTTATTTTCACCACTTCACACGCCTTGGAAAAATTCTCTAACACCTTATAACCCTCACCACCTTGGGCGCATTTTGCATAGGCAAGAGGATGACTCTTCAACTTCTCGTTTTTGTCCTTACTTGACCTCATTTGGGCACATCTAGGGGGGTGAGGAGGATAAACTTCTTTGACTCCTTTGACTTATCTCCTTCTTGGGCACATTTTGGCATATGTGGTGGATGAAACATGTTACCACGTCCTTTGTGACCTTTCACCTCCCTTGTTTTCGTCTTCACATGCATGCTTTTGGGCGCATTTTGCCTATGTAGGAGGATGAAAATCTTTGACCTCTTTGACTTCTTCTAAACTTGGCGCATTTCACCCCTTGAGAAGGATGGGCGCATTTGGAGGGGTGAGGAGGACGAACGCAACACTTAGAAAATTTTCTAACTCTCATGCTTCAAGGTGGGCGCATTTTAGCATGGCTACAGGATGAAAATTGTTGACTTTCCTTGACTTTTGCATTTTGGGTGCATTTTGGCCTTGATGAAGGATGAAACTTCATACTTAGAATATTTTCATGCTTTCTCCAGTTTCCCTTGGGCGCATTTGAGCTAGGCAGGAGGATGAGAGATGTTGACTTTCTTTGACTTCATTGCTGGATGGGCGCATTTTGGACTAGGAGGAGGACGAGCTTCTATACTTAGAAATTTTTTGTCACCTCTTAATCAACTTGGGCACATTTTGCCATGGCTACAGGATGGAGTTCCAGACTTAGAATTTTTTTCTCGTTTTCGCCAGCTTTCATGCCCTGCTATTTATAGTAAGCCCTCTGATTTTTGCATCTCTGAAGCTTAGAATGATTTGAAATTTCAAACACTGCATCCTCATGACCTGGTTACTCTGTTGACACTGCTATTTTTAGTCGGCCTGCTATTTTTAGCCCATTTTTGAAGGTGATTTACTATAAATAGTAACTGCTTGCTTCTGATAGCTCCCCTGCTCCGATTAACTTGAAATTTGAATGAGGCTTCTCAATTACGCGGACCTCGCTCCTCGGTTTATTATCACCCATGCACTGGAATTTTGCTATTTTTAGCCTGTTTTCAAAATGACTTACTATAAATAGTAAGTGCTCCGTTTTTCTTCAAATTTTACCAGCAGATAGCCTGGAAGACGCTGATCGCGGTGGTATACACCGGTTTTCAAAATTTCTGACTTTTTGCCCCTCTTTTCAGGTCCTGAAGTTTGAAACCCTAATTTGCATTGCATGCGTATCAAATGACCTTTGTTTGTCTTCGTTTCTGCTGCATTGCGATCAACTTATGATTCTGAATTGCTGGGAGGCGGCCGACACACCTCGCTAAAATAGTAAATTCCTTATCATTTCATCTCCATTTGCATGTCACACCATCGCTGGGTTTCAAAACTCCCGTGTAATTCGTGAATCATCCGACATGCAGCAAAACCCCGGCGATGCGTAAACCCTAAAATTAGCCTCGAAGACTCAACTCAAAGCTGCCGCCTTGTTTTGTATGTTATACTCTATCGCTGGCTAGTCTTTGAAACCCATAATATCTGACATGCAGCAAAAATTCTTCGCTTCCAGTTCTCAAATTTGTCCTCCTAGTTTAACCGCTAAAAATAGAAAGTTGTCTCCGTTTGTTCTCCAAATTTTGCATGCAGTAGCCCTCATGTGTTCGGAATGCAAAGCAGGACCGCCTAATCTTAAAAATGTTGATAGATTGTTCAGAATTGCACAGTCTTTACCAAAAATAAGTACTCTGGAATTTGATGAAAAATTTGCCGACTGGAGCATGCTAACACGTTGTTGAGCTTTTGTTTTCACTTAATACCGTCACCCTTTAACCGACTCAAAGATGAAACCCTAATTTTCAGACTTGGTCAATTTTTACGCTTTTTAAGCTCAAAGATTCGCACACAACTTCTAAAGCGCGCATATTATCGTAAAAGTGACGAGAGAGAGAGAGAGAGAGAGAGAGACCCAAGCCAAAAGACGAGAATGGAGCAAAAATTAGGGGGTCCCCATTTTGAATGGGGCGATGTGTGAAAAGGTCACAACAAGTCCCCTTGTTTATTACCAGAAAATCACAACGGCCATTAAGCTTATCCACACATCGAGACCCAACAAAAGAAACCTTGGAATCGCCATATGATCTTCTCGCAATCTTAGCATACGCGGTGGTTTTTCAAGAGAGGATAGAGTGTCTTTGGACATTTTATTTTGTGTGTTCGGTGGATGATAAAACGTACACCAACACTGCCCAGACGCAAGTATGCCAAAAACTCTTTTGAAGTCGGATGAGTAGAAAGATATAGTAACTGGAAACCCTTCGTACTCAATAGTGCTCCTATGGCTATGCTCATTGTAGTTTGGTACAATATCCTTCAGATAATCTTCAAAATCCCTAGCATTAAAGAAAGGGCACTGCGCTACCTTATCGACTTGTGCCGCCGCTAGTGCTTGCTTGATGGGATAGACTAGTGCAGTCTCCTGCCACCATGTTTTGCACTCCATGCCTATGAGACTCACCCAAGTCAACGAATCTGCAGTCACGTTGTTAGCCTTTACTTTATCTGTCTTGCCACCAACCACCTTGGCTCTGATTATTATTTTCTTTCCTTTGGCACTCGTGTTGGCATCTATTTTTGTCCACCTATGAAACCGACAATGCTTGAGTGTGACCTTTCTAAATATTTTAAAACTCCAATCAAGTTTTGGTACGGTAGTTATCTTCTGCTGGGCTGATTTTAATATAACTATATTTGATTGCTGGGCCCAGTCGATGTTTGGTATGACCCTCTTTGTTTGCCTCTGGGGTCTTTCCTTATTCAAGTCGATGGATGGTATGGTACTTCAAGTTTCATATTGATGATACTTTATACTTGGTACGACCTGGGTGTTAAGAGACTTGACAGATGGTACAACCTCCTCTTGCTTGTTCCCACTGATAATTGGTACGACACTTTTTGTTCTGGTGCATACGGTTTGCCTTTGCTTATTCCATACTACCTTTTTTTGCTGTTTGGAGTCGATGGCTAGTATGACCTCCTGTTTTGCACATACGACTTTCTCTTGAGTTCGTATGGCCTGCTCTCCTTACCTTGTGCGATTTTTTGTTCTTGCTTGGCCTTCTTTACCCTTCGTGCGACCTTATGAATCTCTCCCTGCAGACTTCTTAATATTCTTTGGGTGCTAAATAATGATGTGTTCTTTGGCATATGTTGGGCGTCCACTCTAAGTCGTACGCCCTTTGTCCACTTCAATATTTTAATGTTTCTCACTTTGATTTTTCTTTTCATGATCAACTTTAACTCGTGTTTTTCCACTTATCCCTTTAATATTTTCCACTTCATTTACTACTTTTGCCTTCTCAATTCTTTTATTTTTCCCCTTTTTTTATTTTTTCTCTCCTCATTTTAAAATTTTTCCAATTTCTCCTCATTTCTTCTATTTTTCTTTTCTTTCTCCTCTCTCTAATTTTTCTTGCTTTTTGCCGTTTTCTCTCTCCTCTCTCTTCAATTTTTTGCTTTTTCTTGTCTTCTCTCTTTGTTTTTAATATTTTCTCGCTTTTATCATCTTCTCTCTCCTCTTCTTCATATTTCCTCTTGGTCTGCCACCTTCTCTGACCTTTAACTCTGACGCATAATGACATTTACATGTGTGCGGGGGTCTCTTATAGCATTCTTCTTCGCAATAGGTCCCCATGTATTGTACATCAAACCATTTATCGAGTAAAGGGGCAGGACTAGTACCTTTAAAGCTGCCATCGATGTACCTCCCTCTGTATTGCTAGTACCATGTTACATCCTCTCCTTCCACCGTCGGTGGGCCGGTTGGGTTTGGTATCACTCTCTAGAGTCCATCCTTCGTTGCAATCTTCCTCACCCTCGGCACCTTCCTTCTGTTCATTCTCATGTGCTTCAACAAGTCTTCTGTGTATCCATCGATGTGAGATACGAACATGTCCTCGGTCATTATGACTATCTTCAAACAAGGGGCCATCTTCTTGGCGTAAGCTTCCCATTGTTCATCGTCCCACTCTTCATCTTCTTCATTAGTGTCCTTAGGTTGGTGCTCGCTTCGTTCTTTGGCCGCTTGTTCTTCTTTTTCCTTTTGAGCCTCCTTGTCCAACTCTCTAGCCAAGTATCCCTTCTTTATACCTTCATACGGGGTCACGTACTTATAGTGTCCACCCACTCTTCGCCAGAGTGCAGGTGTTCCAAACACCGCATTCGTCAGGTGCTTGTGTACCTGAGGCATTGCAATCCCTTCTACTTCTTTGCCAATCTTTCTTTGATAATCTGGTCTTTGCCTGATTTCGCCTAGACTCCCTCTGCTGCGTACCCAAGGCCTCCCAAGCCCTAGTCTTGTTCTTCCATGGCCTTTTCATTCTGCACCGACCGGTCTTCTTTGGTTGCATATTCCAACATGTTTATTTGCATAGGTTCCCTCCTTTATAAATTTTCAACTTTGACCCATTTACCAGATCTTTCAACACCCTGTCGTCTGGTCTTGCTAACTTGATTGCTCCGTTGTCTTCAATTTCGTGGATCCGAAATGGTCCCAGCTACCTAATTTTAAACTTACTCGGCCTGAGTTTGTTATGACCGTTATATTTGAGCACTAACTGCCCCGGCTGGAAGTTTTCCCGTCAGAGATGTTTGTCGTGCCAAAACTTCCACCGGTTCTAATGTACTTCCATCGCCCATTGAGTAAGCACTCGCCATTCATCCAATTTGTTTAGTTAGAACAACCTTTCCTTCAGACTTATTGTATCGCCCAATCTATTTTCCACTGCAATTCTCAAACTCGGCACTAAGTACTCCGCCAATACGACAGCTTCCTACCCATACATCAATTGGAAGGGTGTGTGGCCAGTCATTACCTTGTATGTTGTACGATACGCCCATAACATGGCCGGTAATCGTTCCTCCCAATCAGCCTCCTTGATGCCACAAGACTTGTGAATAACTGATATGAGTATTTTGTTCATTGACTTTGCCTGATCGTTTGCCATTGGATAGTACGGGCTGGAGAGGTTGTGAAGGATCTTGAACTCCGTTGTCATCAGCTATATGACATGATTCATGAAGTGACCTCCCCGATCACTTGTAATCTGAATAGGTATCCTGTATTGTGTGACAATTTGCTTGTACATGAATCTGGCGGTACTGACTGTAGTGTTGTCCGGTAGTGCTCGGGTGTCTGCTCACTTTGTTAAGTACTATGTGGCAACGACAATGTATTGGCAGCGTTGCAGTTGGTTGACCTTCAATGGCCCAATGAAGTCAAGCCCCCACCGTTCAAAAAGCTCTTGAGGCTATGACGGGTAGAGCGACATGAAATCTCTCTTCAATGGTTTGCCAACCCTCTGGCAGGTGTCGCATCCTACCACCCACTCCCGTGCATCCATGTGTACCATCAGCCGCCAGAGGCCTGACGATAAAACTTTTCTCACTGTGGCATTCAAACCCATGTGTCCTGCTAATCCTTCGTGTGCCTCCTTTAGTACTCCTGGGATTTCTTCTTCCATAACACATCGTCGGAGCACTTGGTCCGGTCCCATCTTGTACAAGAGTCCTTTAATGAGATGGAATGTCTTGCTTTTCAACACCAATTTCCGCCGTTCAGCCGGTGGCATATCCCTCAGGAAAGATGACGTTGATAAGTATTGTCCAATTTTCTCGTACCACGGGGGCACTGTTGCTATTTGGAACAAATGAGCATCAAGGAAGTCTTCGTTCACTCCATCGAGTGGTTCGTTGAACCGTACTCTAGATAGTTGGTCCTCAATCACGTGACTCTTCCTCGACTGCACAATGATAGTGAATGTGAACTCTTGCAAAAGTTGTAGCCATTGGCCTACCCTCCCTTGAATGATTGGTTTATTTACTAGATTCATTAGTGCCTGATGGTCCACATAGAATGTAAAGGGGGTCGCTAGTAAGTAGTGTCTAAACTTCTGTACATCGTACACCATCCCTAAGGCTTCTCTTTCTGTCGTACTGTAGTTTTTCTCCACACGGGATAGTAGTTGGCTGGCGAAGTACACCGGATGGTCTAGTCCTTGAATGCCCACCTGTGTGAGTGTTGCTCCGATGGCAAAGTTCGAAGCATCCACGTGCACATGAAATTCTTTATCCTAGTCCGGGTATGCCAAGATCGGCAAACTGATCAATTGTGTCTTCAATTTCTAAAATGCTGCTTCTTGTGCCTCCATCCATTCAAACGGTTGCCCCTTCCGTGTGAGTATGTCTTACAGGTACGAGATCTAGGCAAAATTCTTGATAAACTTTCTGTAATATCCCACATGGCCAAGAAATGACTTTTCTCCGGTAACATTTTGAGGGGTCTCCATCTGTACGATCACTTGGATTTTGTCTAGGTCGGTCTTTAGTCTTGCCTTGCAAATGATGTGTCCGAGCAGTTTTCCTTGAGGTACCATGAACCGACACTTTTTGGGGTTAAGTGCCAATCGAGCCACCCTACATCATTCCATGCATTCTTGTAAAGCCCGCAGGTGTGTTCGTTCGTTGCTGAAGATAGACCAGTCGTCAACGAATGCTCTGAAGTTCCCCACAAACATTTTATCAAATATGTGTAGTATTATCCATTGGAACGTTGCCGAAGCATTGCACAGACCGAATGACATCCGGTTGTACGCGTACACTCTGTCTTCCAGCATGAAGGTCGTCTTCAGATTGTCCTCAGCGATGTTGATTTGGTTATACCCTAAGAACCCGTCAAGGAATGAGTACATCTCGTGACCAGCTACCTCCTCCAGTATTGAGTCTGTGAATGGGATCAGAAAGGGATCCTTTATTGTGACAGCATTAAGACTATGAAAGTCCACACATATTCTAATTTGCTCCGACTCCTTCAGGGATATCACTATTGGTGACACCTAGTCACTCACTTCGACTTTGAATATAATTCCGGCCTTCAACATTTTCTCAATCTCCTGTTGCACCTTCGCGGCGTAATTCTTATTCATTTGGTATGACCTCTTTCGTACAGGCTGTGCTCCGGGTAAGAGTGGGATTCGGTGTACGCACAACTTCAAAGGTACGCCCTTCAAATCTTTGTAGGTCAATGCGAAGGCATTCTTGTACTCCATGAAGATCTTAAACACGGCTGCCTTCAGTACGGGGTTCCAATCATCACCCACTAGGATCGTATAGGGGTTGTCTTCTTCCCCAAGATTAACCTTCTTTATATTTGGCTCCTTGTACTTGATCATTTTATCATCATTGAAGTGGTGTGCTGGTGTGTCATCTACTCTGGCCACTACTGCCTTACACTCTCCGTACTCCAGAGGGAACGATTGGCTGGTTGATGCTTCGTCTTCCTCTGTCCCTTCCTCTTTAACTTGCAGCATATTGCAACCTTGCTGAAAGATTTCGTAATCCTCCATTTGCTAGTGGAATAGTCCACTCAAGGAATTCGTCTCATCTTCCGAGCACTCCTGGAGGTCTAGAATTCCTTTGTCATTCAACTCTATGGTTCCTCCTTCCATTTCGCCTCCTTTTTCCTATTCAGAGTCTGATGCTAGTTCTTCACTCACTGTTTAACTTCTCAAGTCAATCACATACTTCCTTCTGTTGATGTCTATTGATAGTGTGTTTCTTTTCCAGTTGTGATTCGCCCTGGCTGCCACTAACCATCCTCGCCCGAGCAACGCATCGTACACCTTCCTTTGTAATGGAATGACCATGAAGTTCAATAGGAAGGGTTGTGTTCCCATCACAACCTTTTGTGCCATCAGCGTTCCCATCGGTTTAATGTCGTGCTGATCGATGCCAACGAGTTGGAATGTCGGTGGCCAGAGTGTTGGCTTGTCATGTCCCCGAAATTGGAACTCTTTAAAATACAAATAAAAAATAATAATAACAAAACACATATTAAGAATGTAAAAGAAATATTAGCAATTCAATATTATTTATCATAAGATAATTATAATTGTCAAAACTAAAAATATATAAATATAAAAAATAAAGAATATAAATATTAACAAAATAAAAATTAACAATTTGATATTAATTATTACACTATAATAATTAAAGTAGAATAAAATTAAATAAGACCAGAATTCTAATAATTGTCATAAAAATAAGTATAGATCATTATTTTATATTGCTGTGGATCCTATACATTCTCATAAAGGTAAACACAAATTAGTATTGTATGATCATTATTATTTAACATTAACATAGTTGTTTGAAGCATCGCTTCATACACAACAAAAAGTTAAATACCAAAGATTCCTAAAGGAAGTGACGATTCACTCACGTGACTTCTCATCAAGCAAAAGGTTCGATACTTAAAGTGAACCACTTGGAGAAAAAGATAAGGATGGGGGCTGAGGAATAAAGAAGCATATATTCTGAAGAAGTAAATCGTGGCTGGAGGAATAAGAATAGGAATATATTCTGAGGAATAAAACCTATCATACATGATCGTTGGCTGACTAAGGGTCTCCTACACGATCAGTGGGAAAAAGAACAAATGCTGGGACAGAGACATCCCCTTGCGTCATCGTGGAAAAGAGAGAAAGGAGTGTCTGCAGGCTGGTCAGGACAGAAAGGTAAGTCATTTCTGCCATAAAGTAAATAATCACAATTTATGTTGAAGATTATTCGATAGTAAATAAAGGATAATAGATGAGTGAATCAAGAATGTAATAATGGCTAGAGTTTAACATATATGTTTAATATATATATATGATTAATACAAATATATAAAATATAATATGTTTTATGTAAATGTAATTTATATGTTGATAAATATATTTTGGTAAATGAATAAGTATATATATATATCATAGGTGGTGGACACATACAATATATACATATAATATACATATATAATATATATTATTTATGATCATCCAATAATGATGCTTACAGCAATTATTGAGCCTTATAAATAATGACTCCATTTATTCAGTATGATGTTAAATGGTATAATAGAATTCCATCTATGGGATCTCGAAAGATATCTAACATCTAATGTACTCATGAAATATATTATAGAGGAATCATTCAGAGTGAGTAATAGGGAGGAGATGAATAATCCTTCAACAAGAAACAAATAGTTTTATCATCTTCGGTCTAATTAGATGTTATTACTGAAAGTTATTAATCTCTAACGTTTCTAATTTCTCTTTGAGAAACACTTTGAGTTCAAGATTCAGGTTAAAGTGCTTCCACTAGAAAGGGGTCATTACATGGCTTCCCGAGACTCTTCCATGTCTCTTCAGGTAGTACATTCACTCCTGATCCTTCGTCGATGATGGTATTTGTTAAAATGTTTCCTCCGATCTCCATTTGAACCACTGTTGGCATCTTCCCAATGTTTGCTGTTAGTAGTGCGGGATCAATGGTTTGTTCCCCGTACGGTGGTGGTTCTGGTACCAATTCTTGTCTTTGGTCCTTCGATCCTAATTGCTTGCCATTGCTGATGACGTTTGTCATTGCCAGTCCCAACTGCGGCAAAGTTTGGAGAAGGTCAGTTACTTTTATCGATACGGTGGTCTACAGTACTTGCCGTACGATGTTGTTTTCCACCTTCGACCGCCGAGAGGTTCCTGGCTTCTCCAGATATACTTTGTTTTCCTTCGTCATCGCCAGTTCCACTTTGGGTTTTGCTTCCTTCATCCTTTGTTTCTCCGTATGCGGATCTGGGTAGGTTGCCTTCACTTGTGCTCTGGTGATCGTCAGTACCTCTTGTTCTTCTACTTCCAGCATATGGATACCCTTCTGCTTGGCGCATTCATTATCTTCATGGTCGCCTGGTCCACACCACTTACACAATCTTCCTCCCGAACCTTGACTGATTTGGCAGTCCCTGGCGAAGTGGCCCCATTCATTGCACTTCCTGCATTGGATCATGGGTCGTCCTTTTGCATCGTATTGTATCTTGCTTTGTGGGGTACTATTGTTGCTCCTTCGATTATTTCGGTACCCTCCAGGGGACGCGTTGGAATTGTTCTGGGACTTTGATGGTGTGTTCGGTGGTGTTGACAGTTCTCCTTGCACGAAAAGTACTTGTGCATTTTTGGCTTTTAAGTTGTATGGGCATTCCTTGATTGAATGTCCCATCACTTGGCAGACATCGCAAAATAACTTTTTCTGACAATTTGCCTTCGTATGACCTTCCCCATTTCCGTTCGTACACCACAATTCTCTGGCCTCCTTCATACTCTCCTTGTCAGCCTTTAATTCTTTCATCATCCTCAGCATATCTTTCTGGAGTGCTTGTATGGTTTTTGACTTTCCGTCGCTATTGTTCGTACTCGCCTCGTCATCCATCTTCCTTTTCCCTCGGGATGTTTATTTTCGCTTTCTATATATCACCGAATTGTACGCTTCCATGTATGACAATGGAGGTACGAATTTCATTTTCTTTCTTAATGACGGAAGCAAGCCCTCGATGAACCATCTTTTCTTTAGTCCGTCGGCCGGCTGTGCCTCCAGTTTCCCCAACAAATCTTTAAGTCTCCGGTTATAGGTACGCACACTCTCGTGCTTCCCTTGCTTTGTATTATAAATTTTTGCTACAATTTTGTTGTCATACCTCAAAAGTTTGAACTCATTTTGGAATGCTTGCTGTAGTAATCTCCATGATGCCCTCTATAGTTGGTCTAATTTTGAGTACCAGTCAATGGCACCGTCTCTCAATGTTGCTGGAAATGCTTTCAACCAGTGATCCAGATCATCCTGTCTGTTGGCTATCCAAATTGTTTCACATGTTTTACAATGCTGTACTGGATCTTCTAACCCATTCCCTGTAAAATTCGGTAGCTTCTGCTGCTCGCCTAGCGGAGTCACCATCTTGTCTCGATACCCTCCTTGTGTATTGGACCTGACTGGATTGGTTTTCTCGCTACGTTTCGGTGCGTCACTTGCACTCTCGGCCACATAGGAATCTCCCCCTCGTCCTCCGTCAATGTCCTCTTGAGTCTCCTGGGGTTCACTCCGGTACTCCCTCTACCCTGGGATCTTGGGCTCAGATCTTCCCGTCCTCAGCCCTTCGTCGTCGTCCGATATGGACAACTCCCGAATGCATTGGATGCTACTATCAAGTTCTTCACTTAACTCATTTTCATTTTCAGTGATTTTGTACCTTTCTACATACGAAGTGCTGAAGGGTCCTTCATCCCTTCCTTCAACAAAAATTTGATGTGCTCTTCCTATGGATTGGTCTATTTCCTCAAGATTCTCATGTGCTCTTTTAATACTTTGGTTTATTTCAATTAGATCTTCATTAAATTCTTTCTCAACTTGCCTTAGTCTTCGTCGTCGGTTTTCTTGCTCCCGTAGCTTGAGTGATTGCCAAACCTTCTCCTCTTGAGTTTTGTGCCCGATTGGTACTCGGTTCTTGTCTTTGTTAGGCTGTACGGGCATTAAAAGTTGTTCACACGATCATTGTTGGTTACTGGGAGT
>VDFB02366030.1:0-55685 GCA_007258455.2 Sequoia sempervirens
ATATATATATATATATTTTAGCAATAAGCGGTCTAGCCATACGCTACCACTGTAACATTTTCAGGCAATACTAAATAGAGGACGTAAGCTCTGGCTACTCAAACACAGGACCTAATTGAACAACAAAGTTAGATAAGAGTGGCGCAAAGCATATACTAATTGTGACACCAAAGAATTTAAAAAGAATAAAGTCAAGAAAGTATGTTTAGAACAAGCATGCAACAACCCAGACACAATCGCAGGGTGAGTAACCAAGGACATGATTTATCAAATACAAGTAGCTTATTATGCTCTATATTAAATCGCAATATAGCAGGTTCTGTGCACAAAATTAATTATCTTCTATATGTTTTAAACTTGGGTACTACATTTGTGTATGTTTATAGATATCCATTCTTCCAGAATAGCTAAGTTACAAAAGAAAACGTTTCCCCAAGAACAAAATTATAACCAAATCGTCTCACAAAATGATTATATTTAACCAAACAATAGACAGACGACTATTGTAATATCTACGCCGCTTTGCAATACATTAAAGATTCAATGGAATCAAATCACTACACGTTAAGCACAAATTATGGAACCAAGAAAATAATCTCAAATTTGCCCCAAACAAACAAGTGCACTTACCTGTGTTCCTGACCCAACTCCAATCGTCCAAACCCTGCCACAGATGAGGAAAAATGCAGAAGACCTTTCATTCCTGAAATTAACTCCATCTCCCCCGAAAACCCAATTTCCAGCATAACCAACAATATATCAAAATTTTCCCACCAGAAATTTTTGCAGAAACCCCAAGTACTAGTAGGTTATCCCTCCAAAGAAACCAGATTTTTCTTCCATTGAGGAAAAATGGACAACATATTGTTGCCCCCCACTTTTTCTCCTCCAGAATAATTCTTGTTTTAATAATTTGTTTCGGTGACATTCCCAACCGTTCAACTTTCTATAATGATTATGAATGAATGACAATAGCTACCCTTAATTATTATTTTATAATTGACTCTTTAATATATGAACCAAATAGGTCATCTATTAAATATTTAATAAATATTTAATAATTTAATCTTTCTTTTAGTTACAGATAAATATTTTCACCTTAATTTATTTAAACTCAAGTACAATTTTAATATTTAATCCTCTCTAATATTTTCACACTTTTAAATTTATTAATCAAATTTAATCATTAAATGATACTTATTTTTCCTCATCTAATCCGATTACTTTAAATAACTAACTCCCAAAGACAATTAAATTAACGTTTATTATTGAATCTAATTCTTTATTTAATTCCAGATAAGAAAAGTAATCCTAT
The DNA here is from genome assembly GCA_007258455.2 of Sequoia sempervirens. Lineage (NCBI taxonomy): Eukaryota > Viridiplantae > Streptophyta > Pinopsida > Cupressales > Cupressaceae > Sequoia > Sequoia sempervirens. The sequence continues at coordinate 1,316 of VDFB02366030.1, forward strand.
AATTAAATTGACTTTATTAATCAAATCCAAACATAATATTAGTGTTATCTCATAACCTTAAAATTAAATTAAATAATAAAATCACCCCATTATCAGAACATTACCAACAACAACTTACTTAACATCAGCGACGGCCAGAATGGAGGCGCACATCCTCCCTATTTCAACTTACTCACGGAAGTTGAGCTCAAGCATAATCCATAAACTAACAGTAATACTAACAAACATAAGCACATCAACACCACAAGTCAAATCATCAATCAAACGTCATCAAGTAATCAACAAAAAATTAAACAAACCAAAATAAGAAAATGATACCAAAATGATAATAGTGATGAGATTGCAATCAGGCCAATTTGTCAACACTAGGACAAAAGATGAACTAGGTTGGAGAAACTCTCTTGTCAGCCCCTATGTTCAATGTCAAACCCATTGGGTGTATATAATGCTCGCTCTGTCCTGACAATGCAGGTGGAATCGAGACTTAGTCCCTGCAATCCTGCATGCAAACAAATGTTGTGCAAAATACATATACATCACAATTACAATGTAAGAGGAAATCCCAGCATAGTAGGGCACTCACGAGCGAGTGATACCACACTGTCCCTCCCACCAAACCACACATAATAGTCAAAACAATTCTAGTAACTTGTAAACAGTTTGCTTCTTATTAGTTAGGAAATATTTGCATAAGGATACTAACAATAAACCTAATTCTTCTACTATATCAAAATGAATTACTACTTGAAATTATAAGTATCTATACCTACATATTACAATTGCATTACCTTCATCACTACGTTTTTGAAGCCAACTTCCTGTAAATCAAAAGCTACCATAGGACATTGCACATTAGTACCAATAATTCAAATTGCATTTTAACCTCAAGATACTATATTCTGCTAAAAATCATAGAATAATTATCCACAAAACCTTACATTTTCGTTAAAACTCATAATTTTCACACAAAGAACTCCACTTTAACCATTATTCAACACCAAATCTCACATCAATTTCAATAAAAGGTAGAATTTTACACCTTCTGATTCAGGAAAACATAACTCTCATCACTTTCGAGGGACAACAAAATCAAAAGATTCTCGCCAAACTTGACATATTCCCACACATAAAACACATCATAAGAAACATATATCACACACTAAAACTCAAGGGTCCATGAGGCATCCACATGACGGGGAAGGATATCGGTGCATTGTGCCTGCACTACAGGGTCCTATCCTTTCCCCATCGGAGTTTCACGCACCATCTGACGACAGGTTAACAACAAAACTGGTTCTAACAATAATGACAGAAGAAGTGAAACCGAGGCATATGACTCTAAGCACAAGGTTATGGTGACACACATAGTGCCCAATGTATGAACCTATGCTCGATACCATGATGTAGCATGCCAGGTGCGAACCCCAAAGGACAACAACACAATAATTATAGCACAATTTTTATTTATTTTTATTTTTTGATAACATAACATACATGCAATTCACATTAAGCCATGACATGAATTTCATTTAAGTAGATTCACTAACACATACATCCCTTGGGGTACACAACGACTCATTACGAGTCTAAGATCCACATAATGACAATAAGGAATAAAATCCAAAGGTATAATCCATAACCAAGTAAACATTAACAAATGTAACACACACAAGAAAATTCATTGATAAGAAACCATCTGTGAACATAAATACAACATATACATGATTAACTTAACACATTAAATAACAACTGCCATGGCCAATAGCCACATAAGGTCTAACGTTACAATACATTACAGTACAATGTTAAAGAAGTACAATGATACAAAAGTGTTCCAAGTATGAATGGAACCCATACACAAGATAACATGATGCAATGTACAGAGGAATACACAATATCATCACCGGCTCCAAGACAGATACAACACTGGAGTCACTGCAACATCACCAATCCTCACCTCTCGATCCTCGACTGGGGACCCAATGGGGTGCATAGCACGTTCCACCCGACCATGTGAGTCCAAAGACCCACCCCCCGTGCTAGGAGCTAACAAGAAAGAGACCTCAACCAAGAACATCTAATCAGGGCACCACAAGACTCAACGTCATACAAAAGTATCATAACACTCAAGAATTACAATGACATAATCAACCACATCCAAGAGTCATAAATCTCATCACCTAAATCAAAGCAATAACTAGTAAACAAGTAACCAAGGAATGATCATGAAGCACTTCCAAATCAACTAAAAACATAATACAATTCCAAATTGCAATTAAACAATACAATAACATCATATCACAATACCATAAGAGTAAAAGGTCAAAACCCAAACATCAACAAGATTTATACAAGACCATAGAATATACCATAGATAAAATAGGGTAAAACCATAAATCAATTCAAACAACTAGGTTTCACCAATTCAAGACAAAGGACCACTTCCAGAGGATTTCCAAAGAAGCAACATAAGAAGGAGTGTTAGAGGAGAGTGTCATCGCATGGCTTAACATGGATTCTCCAGACTACCTATTGCAAGGTTCCGCCTCCATCTACTGACGGATTATCCATACAACCAAGCGCTAGAGCCGCCTCCATCTATGGTTATCCAGGCTACCTATCTCAAGGAACCGCCCCATAGGGTTGCTCATGCAGAACCGTTAACCTTTCGTGAAGACAAGGCAACGATCATGCCAACCACGGCCTTCTCAATCCCCTTTAGCCTGTGATAGCACTAAAATGAGGATGAGGCATCAATTATCTTTTTAATGTGATTCTACCTTTCCCCTAGTTAATTATTTAAATTATCACTTATTAAATTCACTCTAATGAGGGTTGTCCTGGTGCCCCTTTGTGCGCCGACCACCCACTTAGAGCCACTCTCTCTAGACACTCAAAGCATAAACACCAAACTCCAAGGGTTGTACAACATAACAACAACATTAGATCACAACAGAGAAACATGTGAGGCATTACCCATCTCGCTATAAATACATAATCAAAATCTCAACAATTCTCGTACAACCCTTTCAAAATCATGAAATCAAAACACTTGCCACATCAAGGGTGCATAAAGAGAGAACATCAACTGACAATCATCTCAAGCCTCTGGAAGCCAAAAAGAAAAAAAACCCACAAACAAGGGTAAAATGAAACAACAAGAGTTTTTCCCGAATAATTCTAACGCAAAGATAAAATTTCCCTCAAATATGAGATTTACTCAGAAAAGCCACAAAAAGAAGATTCATCAAGACCCATCCATAAATCAACAATGGCGTCACTTCAAATAGGGAAATGCAAAAAAGAAAATCAACCTTTAATTCAACAAAATCACTTAACAAACCAAGAGCCACCAACTAGGCATTCCACGGGAGACCTCAATTTTCTCCTCACAAGGATCCCTTAGATTGGTACGTAAATCACCATCATAAAAATCAGAAAACATGGCAACAACAACAATTAACTATTCACATTATCAATCGGAACAAAATCAATCTTCTCAACAAAAAGGCCAATTATAGTCTCAAGTTCTAAATAACTCTCCATAAGAGAACCTCATCGATTTGACACTCGAATTATCACAAAGTGATCCACTAGCTATCAATCCAAATGAAATAATTAATAATGAAAACTCAATTCAAGGAATAATTTATTTCGTTAATTCAAGTTTATAAAACTACCATACTGAAGTCAAATAGAGTTTACTATAATACTTAACCATGGCCAAGGATGCACAATTCCATAAAAGTTCAGTACAAACACCCATGACACGATACTCAACGATTACTTAATTAGAAAATACAAATAAGATAAACATTGTTTCTAATAAATTTCTATCAGATGCGAGGAGTTAGATATAAAGATTCCTGACCCCCACACAACTCCCTCTTCTTGCAACTAGTACACCTTACACATTTAACAAGGTATTGACCATCTAGCACACTCGTCATAACCACATGGAACCATACATAAACCGGAGGCATCACCCTTAGGGTTTACATTTCACACAGAGACATGTCCCACAACTAGTCAAATCACTTTTCAGGTTAGGCAAACCTAAGAACCAATCACACAAATATACCCCCTATAAGGCCTCTGGGACCAAGCATACTAAATACACTCCCCAACGTACTTCCCACAAATAACACCCACCTTAAAAGAATTACATAACACTTAAACCAATAATCAAAACACTTTGTTTAAAACAACAATCACTCACACATTATAACCATGAAGACATTCCTTTAATTTAAGCATTATTTCAACGTTCTTATCACTTATTTTAACATATCCACTTAATTTAATTAAGAGAATATTTACTACAAATAATTATATTTAAAATAACTATATCATTTATAAGATAACCATCTCTATCGACTGTTTAATACAAATCCTAATTATAACTTTAAAATGTAATACTAAGATGACAATTCTACAAATTACAACTTTATTATAATACTAAAGTGACAATACTAATGAATTATTTCACATAGTAGTTTTGATAAATAATTATCATTCATAGACTCATTAGATAACAAAAAGGGTAATTAAAACCATTTAACATTTAATCAGTATCATTTAAATTAATTAACCTATGAACCTGATATTTATCCTCACTTAAAAATAACTTTATCATTTAACCTTCAAGTAAAAGAAACTATGTAAATGTAGAATCACTTATCTCCTTTAACGAACCCTAAATCTTAATTAACCATATAATCAATTTACTTTAACTAAATACACAGTCCATTTATCTACAACAAATTTAAATACCTATTTCAATAATGTTTATTCCGTTAAAATCCTTTAAATAATATTTTACTAAACAACCTATCGAAATAACCATTTTCACTTTAATTATTTACCCAATTCATTTTTTTTTAAAGCGAATTAAATACTTTATTTACAAATCAACTATCTAATTAAAATTCTTTATTGCATTTTATTACTTCACTTACCATATATTCTTTCACATACCAGCGACCAATCCATTACTAATTACCTTCATATAATAGGATAAAATTAGACACATATATCTGATTATCAATAAAATGTATTCGTAACAACAATTTATATAATAATATATATATAATAATATATATATATATATAGATATATATATATATATATATATATATATATATATATAATCTCACAATGGCAATAAACATTATCAATATCCAATCAATCTAAATCTTAGTATCGCTAGAAAAGAAATCCTAAATCAATCGATATACATAATATTAGGGTGGAATTATAATTCAAATTATCTATACCTGAAATCTTGTAACCTAAACTCCAACATGCTGCAAAGGCAACAACGGACGCTCAAACTTTAAATCTACACACCCTACCAAGAGCAAGTGCGCTACAGTGACAGGTTATCAAAGAAACCAGAGAGACTATTTAATTTACTACACCTTTGCAAGTCTAAACGTTGCAGTTGTGATGGTTTTGCAAATGGTTTCAGGGAGACTATTTAATTCTGTACAATGCCTCAACTCTAAAAGGCGTTACAGTTATAGGTTGCCGATATTAGAACGTGAATAATGGAATTTTGGATATTGCCATCTACTTGCATTATTATCAAATCCAAAATGTTATCCCCCAGTCAGAAGGGAAGGAGAAAGTCGAGGTGCAAATACGTAACTTATGAGGAGAATTAATGTACAACATTTCAATTTACTGGTGAGTATCCAGAGACGCGCTCAAGTTTGAAGTTCGGAATTTGTTCTATTCTTAAGTCATATTCTTATAATGAAAAAGGGGGGCGTATTGTTTTGGGTTATCTTATTATGATCAAGACTCAGGCATTCGCGCCGAAGAGGCAATCAACATCGACAATGAGATGAGACGCTAACTCATCAAGAGAGCTATTGGCAGGCTACACATAAGGATGATATTTCTCCAAGGATGACTATGAATTTTCAGTGCAGGTTCTATCCCCACACACACACACAGATATATATATATATATATATACATATATATTCTAAGCAATAAGTGGTCTAGCCATACGCTACCACTGTAACGTTTTCAGGCAATACTAAATAGAGGACATAAGCTCTGGCTACTCAAACACAGGACCTAATTGAAGAACAGAGTTAGATAAGAGTGGCGCCAAGCATATAGTAATTGTGACACCAAAGAATTTAAAAAGAATAAAGTCAAGAAAGTATGTTTAGAACAGGCATGCAACAACCCAGACACAATCGCAAGGTGAGTAACCAAGGACATGATTTATCAAATACAAGCAGCTTATTATGCTCTATATTAAATCGCAATACAGCGGGTTCTATGCACAAAATTAATTATCTTCTATATGTTCTAAACTCGGGTACTACATTTGTATATGTTTATAGATATCCATTCTTCCAGAATAGCTAAGTTACAAAAGAAAACGTTTCCCCAAGAACAAAATTATAACCAAATCATCTCACAAAATGATCATATTTAACCAAACAATAGACAGACGACTATTGTAATATCTACGCCGCTTTGCAATACATTAAAGATTCAATGGAATCAAATCACTACACATTAAGCACAAATTATGGAACCAAGAAAATAATCTCAAATTTTCCCCAAACAAACAAGTGCACTTACCTGTGTTCCTGACCCAACTCCAATCGTCCAAACCTTGCCACCGATGAGGAAAAATGCAGAAGACCTTTCATTCCTGAAATTAACTCCATCTCCCCCGAAAACCCAATTTCTAGCATAACCAACAATATATCAAAATTTTCCCACCAAAATTTTTTGCAGAAACCCCAAGTACCAGTAGGTTATCCCTCCAAAGAAACCAGATTTTTCTTCCATTGAGCAAAAATGGACAACATATTGTTTCCCCCCCCTTTTTCTCCTCTAGAATAATTCTTGTTTTAATAATTTGTTTCATGGTGACTTTTCCACTCCCAACGAGAAACCGTTCAACTTCCAACAGTTATGAATGAATGACAGCCACTACCCTTAATTATTATTTTATAATTGACTCTTTAATATATGAACCAAATAGGTCATCTATTAAATACTTAATGAATATTTAATAATTTAATCTTTCTTTTAGTTATAGATAAATATTTTCACCTTAATTTATTTAAATTTAAGTACAATTTTAATATTTAATCCTCTAATATTTTCACACTTTTAAATTTATTAATCAAATTTAATCATTAAATGATACTTATTTTTCCTCATCTAATCCGATTACTTTAAATAACTCCCAAAGACAGTTAAATTAACGTTTATTATTGAATCTAATTCTTTATTTAATTTCAGATAAGACAAGTAATCCTATAATTAAATTGACTTTATTAATCAAATCCAAACATAATATTAGTGTTATCTCATAACCTTAAAATTAAATTAAATAATAAAATCACCCCATTATCAGAACATTACCAACAACAACTTACTTAACATCAACGACAATCGAAATAGAGGGCACTACAATAAGCACTAAGGAAGGGAATAGTAGTGATAGGATTGCATACTTTTGTATTACTAAATGACATATTTATTTATAGAGATATGTATGCAATGTTCTTGAAGAAACTCATTTAGAGGATCTTGAGAAAGTTGAAGATAAGAATTTATATTGTAAGAGCTTAAGATTGGATTGTAGAAGTAATTGCATAGTGCAAGAAGACTTATAGAGCTGTAAGAAAATGTATTATCACCATATGCATCCATGTGTGGACCCAAATGTAACAATGCATAGTTCTCAGCCCCTGTCATGTACTAAGAGAATTTTCAACAATGAAAGATAAAGACACATAAATTTTAGTGGTATTGATGGTTACCCAAATGTTATTTTGTCTAAAATCATAGAGCATTTTCCAAAATTCAGTGGTGAAAAGTTTGAATCAGCAAGAAAGCATCTTCAATAATTCAATAATCTAATGGATGAATTTGAAATAGATCATGAGGATGTGATCATGAGGTTGTTTATTCAGTCTTTAAAAGGAGATGCAAGAGTTTGGTTCTCTGATTTACCAACATAATCTATCAGTTCTTGGAATGAGTTCAAACTAGTGTTCATGGAGTAGTTTGGTGAAAGAATTAATACCGATTATGTGCTAAACAAATTTATGAACATTGAGAAAGAAGAGGATGAGCTAGTCCCAAAATTTTACTGAACATTTGCTAAAACATTGAGGGATGTTCCTGAGATTTAGTGACTAAGGGATGTAATGTGTTTAGTTGTTTATTTGGGAGATTTTGATAACGAGATGAACTATCTACTGAGAGATAAGGATCCCAAAACCTTGCATCAAGCATATGGGATAGCCATGATCATTGAAAACAACTTGAAATATGGAATGCAAAGGAGTTATTTGTCCACAAGTGTTTGCTTCCCTGAGACACAAAATGTTGATGAAAGGTGTAAGTCAAAAATTGAAAATGAAGGTCAACACTTACACCCCCATTGTTTCAGCTTACACATCATTCCATAATGCTAATCACATAGAGCCCAAAACACATTGTCAAGAAGCTCCATGCATTCGTGATCATACGATCTTTGCTCAAGCCCTTTATTGCATAAGGAAACATGAAGGAGAATCATCATATGATCTCTATGCAAGATTTATGGATACTCTGGCTACAATTCCCAAGTGTCACAAACTTGAAAATTTAGTGTGCATTGATTTATTTTATGAATCTTATGAACCAAGTTTGAGTGCTCTACCAAAGGAGTTGAAGCCTGTTAAGCTTGAGCAAGTGTGTGAGTAATTTTCTCTTTTTGAAAATATTAGAGATGATCATCAAAAGACTAAAATTTCTTCAACTTGCAATGATAATAATTGTGCTACTCCATATGAGTCAAGAAATGAGATATCACATGAAGAAGAGAGTAGAGAAAAGGTTGAAGATAAATACCTCAATGGAGCAAATGAAATGAATGGTTTCAATTCTTGAAATGATTCTAGTACCTATGCTCCTATGGAAGAGGTAAGACTGAGCATTTAGTATGATAATTCTGAACATAGTCGCAATATTGATGAATCCTCTTGTTGTAGTAATGATGACGACATTGAGTATGGTCAAATCTCTATTGAATGTGATTGTCCTCATGAAGAAGAGATAGAATCATTTGTTGTAGATGAGAAATATGTTGATAATGATGGGAATTCATGTTTGTTTGAGAAGGAACAATGTTCTTCTTATAAAGGGTTTTAGAATATGAGTCAGAGATGTCAACCTATGATGATGAAAATGAAGTTGGAAATCTGTCTATATGATTTTCTAGTGATTGTAATGATTTAGAATACATTGATGATATGGAAGATTCAAATCTCTGTGTGGATAAGGCATAAATATTTATGTAAAAGATGAATTTAAGGGAAAATCCCTTATTTGATGAGTTTCCATCTTCACCAAAGATGAGAAATAATGATCCTTATTGGTGCAGAGATAACCCACTCTTTGTTGAGGATTCTAATGATGGATCTGAAATAGGATCAGAATGTGGCCTTAAGGAAATAAAGCAACACATTGATGAGCTCCTTGAAGGAATTTCTTATGAATGTCTTACATTTGATACAAATATTGTAGATAAGGTTGAGTATAAAGATGCCAACTACCTAGAAGAGTATGAATGCTTTCAGTTTTTGGTTTAGTTGGGAGGCATCTTGATGGAGCATGACAATGAGATGAATAACAAGGAATGTTATTTTCAGTATAAACATGTTTCATGTTATGAATACAACACACATGTGTCATGTGATGATAAATATTTTTAGTTACTATTTGATTGCAGATTGCAGATTGACAAAGATAAAGGTGAAAGTGGTAAGATCAGACATGTGGTAGTGATGGTCAATGACAATGCTAGTGACAAGGTTAGTTTGTGGGTAGTTCATGGAAGTGTCTTTAGACTTGGCCTAATACAAACTGTAGACATCTAATTTGACCACTTCCATATGATCAAAGACGTCTACTTATTCATCCGGTTGCTTATCCCTTTTGTTAATATTAATTAAATCATTTGTTTAATTAATACCTTGCATCTTACATAGGGTTCATAAAGTATTAAATTTAATAAATACTTTACCCCTCTTCCTCCTCTAAATTAAATAAATACACCATTTTATTTAATTTAGTCATATTCCACTTTTGGAATTAAAATTCATTTTTTTAATTCCTCTTTTCTCTCTCCTTGTCACATCCTCCAACTTTTGCAAGTTGGTCTCTAATCCATCTGAACTTCTTCATCTTCCTCTAATTAACTGTGGTTAACATATGCACACCCCTAATCATCATTAGGGTCACATCCTCCATAATCTCCCACTTGCTTCTAATAAGTCATTAGTCCATCTAATTAAGTACTTGCACAACTTTAATCATATGGTTAATCCAATCTAATCCCCTTCCCATTTATGGCATGTGTCCTTAAGTCAACCTTATTAAAGGCTTTCTCCTTTTGGGCAAGGCACTCCACTTCTCCATGTGAATTTTTAATTTACTTTTAATCCCCCAATGCACTCAAAAGGAATTTTTAATTCCTTCACTTCTTCCCACATGTCCTCTCTTTATTCTTTATTCTTTCCCATCTCCCCATGAGGATATTTGAGGAATTTTTAATTCCTCACATGTCCTCTCACCCACATAGGGACAAGCACCTCCTTTATGAGGAGATCTTGTCCAATCCCAAGGTACTTTGTACCCCCTCCATGTCATGTACTATCCTTCCACCTCATGTCCAATTCACTTTTTAGGGCTATATCACATGCCACATGTCAAGATGTGAGGGCTTGTGAGTTCTCAACTCACCTTAGCCCTACATCTTGATCATTGGTGGCTCAATCTTGGAAATCCATTTCCCTAGAGATTTCCAAAATCTCTATAAATCCCCCCTTTTCTCTCATTTGATGGAATCATTTTGCTAGCCAAACTCTTACAATTTTATTTCTCAATCTACACTTAGCCATTTTCATGCTTTCATCCATTTCCATCCATCTTCACATCATCATCTAGTTTGCATATCTTGCCATGCAAGGAGCATACACATCAAAGATCGAAGGGCCAACCAAAGGATCGATTCGACACAAGGTATAAAATTCCATTTGTTGTTTTTATCTTGTGTTGATTCCAACTTAGGCTAATCTTGAGGTGTAGGTTGTTTTGGTGTTTATTTGCACTCTTTAGTTTGCTACTCATTTTCTAACACATATATTCGACCTATCACATTTTTGGCATGCCTGGTGGGACCCAAAAATGGGTCTCTTTCTTTCATGTTTGTTGTTTTTTGCATTTTTGTAGGTTTAGGTTACAGAGTGGTGGACCTGACCTTCTGGTGGCAGACCTGACCTTTCAGCGGTGGACCTGACCTCTTTATTGATAGAACTAACCTTCCGGTGGTGGACCTGACCCTTCGGTGGCAGACCTGACCCTCCGATGGTAGACCTGACCCTCTGGTGGCAGACTTGACCTCTCTGTTGACAGAATTGACCTTCTGGTGGCAGACCTAACCCTCTGGTGGCAGACCTGACCATTCGGTGGTAGACCTGACCCTCTGGTGGTGGACCTAACCCTCCAGTGGTGGACCTGACCTTCCGGTGGTGGACCTGACCTTCCGATGGTGGACCTGACCTCCCGAAGGTGAAATTTCAAGTTTTTACCAATTATCCTTTGGTAAATTAGGCACATAGTTTAATTAGAGGGGTCAACAAACCTTGTTTGGCATGCTTGTGGAAGGCTATTTGACGTATTCAATCCCCTTGCGCCATTTGAAAATCCTGGGTGACAAGAAATCATAGTTTTCCAAGTCCTTTGAGTCACCCCATTTTCATTTTCTTAGTGGGACCTGCTTGGGGATTTCATCACCCCAAGGGACGATTCCAACCACGCGTACTGGCAGGGTATATAAAGGGGGGAGAGCGAAAGTTGTACCTCAATCCAACCACGTTGTAATTGGCAAAGCGTGGGGATGGCGTGAAGAGTTGGTTCAAGCCTTTAGTATCTTGCTAAGGTTCCTGAATCACGCTTGTAATGGGTTGGTGTTCACGGTTTGGGCCTCATGTACCAGGTGTATATCGAGGACTCCTTAGCAACCATGTTCATCCTAGAGTAGAAAACTTTGTTGGCCATACACATTTCTACTAATTTTAGGGTTGTGCTGTCTGAATTATCTTTCTCATGCAAAACCAGTCATTATCAGTTTGGCCAAATCCTTTTCATGTTTGCTATATTTTGGGTCCTTTGCCTTACTTGTCCACCAAAAACATCAAGCTTAAAAGTTATCCTTTGATGGACCTGACCACATCTGTGGCAGACCTAACCTTATCTGTGGCGGACTTGACCACATGCTGTGGCGGACCTGACCTTATGCTATGGCGGACCTGACCACATGCTGTGGCAGACCTGACCTTATGCTATGGTAGACCTAACCACATACTGTGGCGGACCTGACCTTATGCTGTGGTAGACCTGACCTTATGCTATGGCAGACCTGACCTTTGGCCAGCCTATATTATCACTTGGCATCCCTTGTCTCTCTGTTTTGAACATCAATATGACCATTCAACATCCTAAATGAACATCTGAACGTCTATTCTGAGTCTTCATCCCCTCATTTTGAGAGTCATTCATTCTGAGCACTCTTTTGCTTGTTCTGAGAGTCATTCATCTGTCCTGAGATGCTCCACATCTGTCCTGAATCTGCTTTCATCTCTGATCTCCGTTGTTCTATATAAGCCTTGTTGGAGTAGTCATTCGAGTTGACCTAGGTATTCATCCCTAATCATAATCATCATAACTGACTTAGGATTGCTATCCATCTTAAGTCAGCCATCCTTTCTGACCCAATCAATCCGCTTCTATCTCAAGTTGGATTTGGTGTCGTTATCATACATCCACCCATCAATCAATACCTAGTGTTACCAAGGATCCTTCTTAAACTCGATTGTGGATTTCGGTCTTCATCATATTTATCATCAAAGCAATCTTAATAATTATATCGATCCAACCCCCACATCATCAAATCTATCTAGATCAAAATCCAAAATCTAGATTAATCTAGTGTCTTCCAATCAATCCAATCCAATTTCATCAAATCAATCCACATCGGTCTGACTGATCGTCATCAGCTAATCTCCCATCCAATCGAATCAATCTTTCATCATCCAGGTCTTTCTAATATCTTGATCCATCTCATCATCTTGCATGCCCGTTCAGACTCGATCACAGGCAAAGAAAATGGCCAACCAACAAACCCATAATGTCCAATCAAATAACCCTCAAGATCCCAACAACACAATGAATATTTTATCAAATCCTAACTATGGCACTAACATCCCTCACGATGCCCACAATGGCACCTCATCACAATCCAACGTGGATGGTCAAAACACGTCACCACCTAGGGAGGAAAACATGGCTAATCAACCTGAGCTCACATTCGAGGAACACTTCAGTAACCCTGTTAATGCACAAATGACAGAGAACCTTCTTGAAAAACATGGTGAGGAAATCTTGGCTCACTTGATTGACAAAGGTGTCAAGTTGCCATCAGGTGTCGACTTATCCAAGTATGGCACCTCCACATCTAATATGCCCCAAGGTTCACATGACATCCCAAGTAGCTCATACGTCCCTAATGTTCCTTCTGTAGAAGGTTGGCATCAACCTGAATTTGGCAACGCTGTTCTGTATCCTGTTGGAAATCCCATGCATCCCATCATCTCGGTCATAGGGACACCCCAAACCACTGACCCCAACGACCCTTTCGCTTACGACATGCCCCAAAACATCTCACAATCGCAACCTCTAATGCTATCGGCACCACCCCCCTCAAATCCGCCTCCTGTCAATACTGGGGGCAGCCCTTTCGCTATCTTGCCTCCACCTCCTAGGGCTATGAATCCTCCACCATCGTCATTCATACCCCAACAACCTCCCCAATCCAACATCCCTCAACAAAATACATCCCAATCCTATGCTCCCACTAGTGCTCAACACCCCCCCTCGCAAAACATCTCAGCTGCACCTCGACCTCAACAACAACCATTGGTCAATCCTTTATTCTCAACACAACCACCACTACATCAACCACAAGGAAATCAACCTCGGCCTTCAGCCTCGACTATATCTCCATTCCTTGAATCCATCTTACGCCCACAAGTGCAACCACCACATAACATCCCATCTCGCCCACCACAGCCGCGAACAATGCATCAACAACCACCCCATCATTACAATTATTATAACCAGCAACAATATCAACAACAACCATCCTATGTGGCATCACAATAGTCACATCAGCACCCCCAATATCCACAAACTAACCAACAACACCTTCTCCATACTTCCCAACAGTACGCCACCCATAACTACCCAACCAATCCATAACCCACCTCGCAACAACAACCTCTTTATCAACAAGGTCCCTTGGCATATCAACAGGGGATACTGCCTCCTCATTATCCATACAACCATCCCCAAGCATCATCTCAGAATCCATAATCATCCTACCATAAATACCCATCCAACACATCGGCCAGTGCAAACATCCTAGAAATCAAAGCCACTCTGAAAGATCTTCAGGCAGGGACTGGCAAACAATCATTCAAGTTTGAAGATATATGCCCATATTCGTTTGATCCCTCTATCTCATTGATTCCCTTCCCCAAACATTTTGAAATGCCAAAGTTTGACAAATATAAGGGGAACAAAGATCCTAAGGCCCACTTACAGGAGTTTTACTCCCAGTGTCAAGAAGTTATCCACAATGACAACTATCTCTTGTGCCTGTTCCCTTAGAGTATGGCAAGCAACGCCTTAGGGTGGTTCATGACCCTCAAAAAGGGATCCATAAAATATTTTGTAGACCTATCAGAAAATTTTTTCTTCTACTTCTCCTTCAATTTGGAGAAAGATACTGATACCTTGGATCTCCTCAAAGAGAAACAACGTGAAGGGGAAACCTTTACTAACTACCTCCAAAGGTGGCATGCCCTAGCAAGCCGAATGAAAACCCCTTTGAAAGAAAAGGACATGGTCACCCTCTTCATGGAAAACTCTCATCCTGACATGGCTCATAACTTTAGATTACATTGTGTCACCACTTTCACGGAGGTAGTAGAGAAGGGACCCATCCTTGAGCATGCCCTTGTTGCCAAGGGGCACATCAAAATATATAATCAAGATAAGGAAAGGTCATTCAACGACAAGCCACATTTTTTGAACAAGAATAAAAATGTAGTAAATGATGGCGTTACTGATACTAAACATGTCCATGTGGCTAACACATCCCAGAGACAGCAAGAATCCATACCTAACACCATATCTATATCGCAGGGGACACCCCGTCCTCCCCAACAGTCCAATCAAAATAACCAAGGGAACACTAAATGCCAGTATGCTCAATTAGAAGAACCTCTAAGCGTCATCTTCAATAAACTGTTACAAATCAACTATCCAATCACGTACCCTATCACCAAGCCACTCGACGAATCCAAACCTAAGCCCGCATGGTTTAGGGAAAATGAATATTGTGAGCTCCATAAAATCAAAGGACACTCTTTGAATAAGTGTCAGGGTCTAAAAAACTACATCCAAGATCTCATAGATCGAGGTGATATCAAGGTTGACCCTAGTCAAGCTCCGTTGTCCAATGCCCAATTGCAGATATATCAAAATGCCTTTCCAAACCATAATCAAGGCTCGAGCACCTCCAACAGTAATCCTCAAAACAACAACACAACTAACGTTAGCTATAAGAATGTACCCCTCAATTACGAGGGTATTATTCATTACATTGAGTAGGTAGAACCTCGTGTATCCATGATACATGTCAAAGCTAAAGACCCTCAATGTGTTGTTACTACACGACAAGCCTGCATCACTGTCCCTGTAGCCTCTGCACTTGCCCAATCAACTCATGTAAGCTCTCAGTACAACATCCTTGATCACTTAAGAAAAACCCTTGCACATATATCCATTTTGGATTTTCTTAAGTCTTCCTCGATACATCAAGAAATCCTCAATAGAGCCCTGCAAGAAACCCATGTGCCAAATGATATCGACCCCACACAATTCCAAGCTTTGGTGGGACACTTGGCTTTGTCTCATCACCTGGACTTTAGCCAAAATGATATGCCAAAAATCGATGTCAATCATAATCGCCCCTTACATATTGAAGTCGTGGTTGCTCGCCATAAAATAAAAAGAGTCTTGGTAGATAATGGCTTTGCCCTCAATTTGTGTACTTTGAAATTCATAAAATAGGTGGGGTATACTCAAGCGGACTTAAGTAACCAGATCATCACAATCAAAGCCTATGATAATGCAGAAAGGAATTCAGAAGGGATTATCAATCTCCCTATCCAGGTGGGACCTGTGGTTCAATACATTACCTATCATGTCCTTGATCTGGACTTGCCATATAATCTCCTCCTCAGTCGTCCGTGGCTCCATGCTATGCAAGCCGTCCCCTCCACATACCATCAGTGCCTGAAATTCCTAGTCAACAGACAAGAAGTCACCATCTATGCTGATCCACAACAATTTGAATATTGCCACGCTTTAGAAGCATCATTTCCCCATTTACATTATTTTCCTAGGGTTGAAATGGGGGCATCCCAGTCATCATCCACTAATCCACCCTCCATCACGATAACCCCTCCATATTCCACCACTGATCCTACAGTCACCAAAGTCTAGATCATTGACAAAGGGTGTGGCAAATACGAAATGCATACTACTCTTAGTGTGGCAACCATGCCACTATCACCGCATGAGTATGGTCAACCTTCGCATGCTACTCCAAAAGAAGACAAGATTGTCACCTTCAGTGGTAAAAGCATCCCTACCACCACTTTCAGGTCCCCAAGTGTCAAGATAGATGCACCGGAAGAGGACATAAGCCAATGGGTCTACCGAGAATAACCCCAGCCGGAAACTCCTCTAAAGGAGTATTTTCAGGAAAAGTATCCCTGGCCAACAAAGTTTGTGGAAAAACATAACTATCAAGGTAGGGGTCTAGGTAAAGAAGAGCAAGGGCGGTTGCAACCCATTGATACATCATAGCTACCAAAAAATATAGGCATTGGGTATGACAGAAAGCAGAAAGGCCCTGAAACATCATCTAATACTTCCAATAGTGTCTTCATGGACAATGGCTCATTGGAAGACATACCCGAGGAGGAATCCATCATACGTGCATACGATGATGTCGATCACACCGACCTATCATCCATGTTCGAATGCATATCCTTCTACACTATTAGCCTATCCCTTTGTCACCCTGAGCTTATTGATTGGAACCTCTGTAATAGCACACCTGTCAGTATGTCTGCGGATACGTATGTCAACCTTATGGGATTGGGGGAGGATGAATACTCTAGTTGCAAAAATAACAATAAGAAAAGTAAAGAGTGGTCATCTAGTGAAAACCTCCCTGAGGCACTTCTTGACCTTGAAAGAGTAAAAATGAAGGACGCATCTGATGGAAAAAACCTCAAAGAGGCGCTGGAAGATGGAGATGTTCATCTTCCCCTTATGGGAACTCAGTTATCTACCCGATCATCTATTCTAATTGAAGAAATTCAAGAAGTTAATCTGGGAACTGCTGAAAGTCCTAAAATCACCTATGTAGCTAAGTCACTCTCAGAGCAAGAGTATCCGGTCATCGTGCAGCTACTCCAAGAGGGAATCATTAACTTTGCTTGGTCATACTTAGACATGCCAGGCTTAGACCCCGCCTTAGTAGTTCATCACCTAGACATTTTCCCAGACGCCAAGCCTGTCAAACAAAAAATCCTCAAGATGCATTTGCAGGTCGCATTATTGGTCAAGAAGGAATTGGAGAAGTTACTAGAGGCAGGTTTTATTAGACCGATTGACTACTTTGAGTGGATCTCCAATATAGTTCTAGTTGCCAAACCAAATGGAGACATTCGGGTCTACACAGACTTCAGGGATCTTAACAAAGCCTGCCCAAAATATGACTTCCCCCTACCTAACATTGACATGTTGGTCGACCTGATAGTAGGACATGAGATGTTATCACTTATGGATGGTTTCTCTGGTTATAATCAGATTTGAATCGCACCTGAGGACCAATATAAGACCGCCTTCACAACACCTTGGGGAACTTTTTGTTATAATGTTATGCCCTTTGGTCTCAAAAATGTGGGGGCAACGTATCAGAGGGAAATGACGGTCATCTTCGATGACCTCATACATATCATCATGAAGGATTATGTCAACGACCTATTAGGGAAATCCAGAACACGAGTAGAACATCCTACCATCCTGAAAAAGATATTTGATTGGTTAGAGCATTACAAGTTGCGGCTAAATCCAAAAAAGTGTGTCTTTGGGGTCACGTCAGGGAAGTTGTTGGGTTTCATAGTCTCTCGCAGGGGCATTGAGGTTGATCCTGCCAAGGTAAAGGCTATCCTGGACATGCCACCTCCATGCAATCTGAAACAGTTAAGAAGCCTCCAAGAGAAGATACAGTCCATCTGTCGATTCATATCCCAGCTAGCAAATAAGTGTCAACCATTCACTCATCTTCTGAAGAAATATTCCACCTTCCGATGGAACCAGTAGTGTTAAATGGGTTTTAATAAAATTAAGGAATATTTAGCTCATCCGCCAATCTTGATGCCACATATTCTGGGAAAACCCCTCCTGCTTTACATCTCCGCCACTTAAGTCGCATTGGGGGCATTGTTGGCACAACATGATGAATCATCGAAAGAGAGGGTGATCTACTACATTAGTCGGACATTGGTCGGCTACGAATTAAACTACTCCCCCATGGAAAAAGTTTGCCTTGCGCTCATCTTCAGCACGCAAAAATTCTGACATTACATGCTCAGCCATCCAGTTAAATTAATCACCAAAATTGATCCATTGAAGTATTTGTTATCTAGAACCACTCTAACTGGCCGCATGGCCAAGTGGGTCATGCTCCTAAGTGAATTTGACGTATAATATGTGGACCGCAAGGCTATTAAAGGATAGATAATTGCAAATCAGTTAGCAGAAGCTCCTTTAGTTGATGCTCATCCATTGATCACAAAATTCCCTGATGAAGTCTTCTCCGTTGATGAGACTGCCATGTGGACACTATATTTTGATGGGTCATATACACACAATGGATTGGGGGTAGGAATTTTATTAGTTACCCCTCAAGGTGACTACATTCCAAAGTCATTCAGGATAGCATTCCCATGTACCAACAATATGGTAGAATACAAAGCTCTCCTCACTGGCCTCAGAATTGCAAAACTGTGGCACATAACTCATTTGAAAGTCTTTGGTGATTCTTTGCTAGTCATTAGACAAATTAATGATGAGTTCCTAACCAAGGATGATAAGCTATTACCCTACAAGTGCATGGTGGATGATTTCAAGAAATATTTCACCTCTATATAGTTTGAACAAATTCCTAGGGTACGAAACAAAGCAGTTGATGCAATGGCCACTATTGGTTCCCTGCTTGACATGCCTAAAGACTGCACAGAATGTGAGTTCCTTGTGGAAAAAATTGTAATCCCAGCATATGATATCCCCGAGACTGACATGGTGTGCGACATTGTGGGTCCCACTTCCCCATGGTACCAGGACATCTACACCTACCTCCATGATAATATTATACCCCCATATCTTACACGTAATCAACACAAATCCTTCGTTCATCGCTCTTCCCGATACGTCATTGTTGGTGATACACTTTATCATCACGGGTATGATGGAATCCTCCTTAGATGTCTGAATGATACCGAAGCCCATGCTACACTAACGGAGGTACATGGCGATGTCTGTGGAGCTCATTCAAATGGTATGGCTCTGGCCAAAAGGATCCTACGAGCTGGATATTATTGGCCTACATTGGAACACGATGCTTGTGAGTTTGTGAAGAAGTGTCTTCCATGCCAACATGCAGATTTGATTAATGCCCCAGCACAAGATCTTCAGCCCCTCCTGGCACCATGGCCATTTTCTCAATGGGGTTTTGACTTGATTGGCAAGATTTACCCACCATCATCCGATGGCCATATATTCATCATTACCGCCACTGAGTATTTCACCAAGTGGGTGGAAGCGATGCCTCTTTCACAGATCACCGGTACTCAGATTTCCAAATTCATCCTCTACCATATTCTCTACAGATATGGTATCCTATCCACCATCCTCTCTGATAACAGAAAACCTTTTAAAAACCAAGCCATGAAACACCTCTACGACACCTTCCATATTTAGTGCCGTTGGTCAACGCCTTATTACCCCCAGGGTAATGGTCATGTAGAAGGAACCTGTAGACATGTTAAAATTACATCATGCATAATCATATTCCATTCATCCAATAAATCAGGACTTTATTTAAATCAAATCCAAATCATACATTTTCCATCATTTTCTGATTTAAATAAATCAATTTAAGTCCAAAAAGTCAAATCATCTAATCAGCATTAATCAAGATGATCATCATCTAATCCTAATCTAATGCTAATCACATCCTTTTGCATTATCTAGACCTAGCCATATAATAAATCAATTTTATTGATTTATTAAAACAATCATTTTCCCTCAACATGACAAGTCAAACAGGGCATTTATTGCTGTTTTTCCTTGTCCCCCTCTCAGCATTTATGGCAAAATTTGAATTCAAATTTTCCCCCTCTTGGGCACTCTTCCCAAATCTTGCACATACATTAACTAATCACCACTTGACAAGTGTCCTTCTATCATTGGCAGAATCTTAGTCCCACATTGGTCCATCTTCAACACTTGGCATTTTGAAAATCTTTAAATAGTAGCTTCATCCTCAAGCAAATCCTCCACAATCCTCCACAACTTGATGCAAGGTCATTCTCTTTGAGAACTTATCTTGTCCATTTATCATCTCCATCATCTATAGCAATTTCATCATCTAAGCTTATTAATCAAGGATTGGGAAAGGGTCACTAGCACATGTGACACCAATCCACTATAAGATGCTAGTTTGATTCATTAGAATGATGCATTTCTATGTTTTGCTTGTTTCTTTGGCATCATTCTTGTGATTAGATGAATCTTATAGGGGATCTTTTGGTTTGCTTTGGTTTACTAACAATACTAATGGTTTTTGTTTTTGATCCAATGCAGATTTAGAGTCCTACAAAATGGCGCTAGAAAGGGGGGCGAATCTCAGATTTATAACTGACTTATTGGAATGTTTAACTGGTTTAAAATCTTTCTGAACTGTGTGATGGTTATTGACTATTAAGATCTGAAGCTTGATCTTTTTATTGTTTGTTTTCTTACGTGGAATATCTGTCATTTTGGAATTTATAGCTGATTCATTATATCATGCTTTGAGGCGTATTAAGTTCTGTGTTCTATGTCCATGAGTTAATATTTTCCTCTAGGCATTCTGTCCAGCAGTTCATGTACTTTATCTATGTTTCAGTATGGAATGCGTATAAGATCTACCAAGCATAAGGAATGTGGAAAAAGTTTAAGGAATTTGACCTTGCGCCTGGTAACGTTAGATGCTTAAATGTTGCTGATATTGGTGATCAATATTGTCTGAGTTGATCACTTTGTTTTATTAATACAGGTCATTTCTCTATCATTGTGGCTCGCTGTATTCATTGCTATCCACGTTTAAATTACCTTGACTTGTTCTTAACTTCCAGCGCCCTTTATTTTGGTCTCAATCAATAGCTGCATTGACTCCTTGGCTGCCTCTCTAAGAATCTATCTGTAGGAATAGACGTGTTCACAATATGTTCAAATCTGTTTTCCAGCGGCGTGTTACTCACCTGTTATTTCTTTAGGCGCTTGGAATGAGGTATGAACCATTATAAATGATCACTGGTCTTTGTTCCTTTAGTTTTGTCAAAAACATCTGGTCTGAGTTCTTTCCTTGACTGAACTTGATTTGAATGTTTGCTTGGTCAAAATCACTCAACATTATCCTCAATGCCTCTCTTAAAAGCAGCAGATTATCACCCAGGCGGCCAGCTAATAACTCCATAAAACATGTTTCGACACAACAATATCTTGCCAAAGTTTACCAACTCTCCTCTTGGCTCATTAAAACTGCGCGCCCAGTGCATTATTTCAAATCTCGCTGCAACACATTAAACTGCGCGCTCAGTGAATCTGTTTTGTACAGAGCACGCCATCATTGCATGAAGGCGCGGTTCCTTGAAACATTTAAGCTGTCACACAGTTCGCGCACCTTGTCTCTGCTTCAACCTATAGACTGTCAAAAAGTTCAAGCGCCTTGTATGTGTTTCACATCTCTTTGAGCCATTCTGACAAACAGTCCGCGCGCTTTGTCTATGTCTTTGATTTTGTCTAACAGTCCGCATGCCTTGTCCACACTTCACACTTCTTTAGCATTGTGACAAACATTCTGCGCACCATACCAAAGTTAAAAAATATCAGCAAGTGTTAGAAATGCACGCCTTGTCCTTTTTGCATGGGTTTTTTTAGATGTACTTCTGGCCCATCACATTTTTAATGCTGCCCATGAGAGCCATTAGGGTGCAAGACTCCGCATATCCTGTCAAACCATGAAGAACAGTTTGAGTTTCACCGCTATCAACAGCTACTGTAATGCCCAAACCTTTCCATGTTAGCCTGGCTGAAACATCGATGCCTCTTATAACAGTTTTCTCCTTCCACAATGTCTTACTAAGTGTACTCAGCCTCCCTTTCACCTCAAGATTCTGCACGACACAGGAAAAGTTTGTGTAGCCCTGCCACAACTCAGCTTACTCTGATTCTTGAGCTCGAGACAAAATATTCAGCATGAGTCAGCTGAGATCCGATGGTGAGACTTTTGCAAGCATTTAATCTAAAATATTAAATACTTAGTCAAAATTTGTTCTTAGGCGTCTGTCGAGGAATGATTTGACTGATCAGAAATTTGTCAGGCATGAGAAATATTGAATCCTGGTGGATTTTAGGCGGTGATGATGAAGTTGGTAGTAGTGCATAAAGGCAAATATAAATCTGAAAAGGGATCCAAAACTTGTCTTTCATTCTGAGTCTTCATTTGGCCGCCAGTCTATACTATTCTCTTACTGACGAGTACCTTAACTTCAATCAAAGCTATGATATTATATCTTACTGCAAATCTGGCAAAGAATGGGATAGTACATATGCATTTCTGTGGTACAGCCAACTTGGACTATGTAAACCCCGATTTGTTCCTATCTCCAGGCGCTCTCTGTTTTGCTCTCACTCAATAGCAGTACATTAATATTGATTCTCTTAGATATTCAATGTATGCTCGAATCTCTGAAATGTTGATTATGAATGCTGTTGAGAGCAATAAATTTCAACACTAGAAATAAAGCCCAGCTTGAATATTGTACTTTGTATGAAGGATTCATATTTTTCCTGACAGCCTCGACTTTGATTACCTGAGAAATCTTGGAGTCTACTTGCACGCCATCTTTCTTGAGGCTGTAGAAAGCACGACACCACACGATCTCCACCTACAGGCTTTTATTTCTTTCTGACTACAATTATTACATTGACCGACCTGACTGTACTAAATAGGATCTTAATTTGATATGTTTTTGAAACCACTTACATCTTTATGTCTTTTCACATAGACTTAAGCAGATAATCGATATGATAACAAGGGGATCTAAGGTTGAGGTGACGGGCTTTCAATGTTGCAATTTGGGCACTGTCCTTTTACATTTGGAAAAAGGGAAAAATCAGTTTTTATTTTATTTTATTTCATTTTATGTTTAAAAAGTCATTGGGCTATGATTAATTTTTGCTAACTTAAAATTGTTGAATGCAGATTGCTAAGGTGGAGTTTATCAATCAGTTATTCTTGTTTGGTTATAAATTTGATCTACTTTTCATCAAGCAGATACATCCAAACAGATTTGGAAATATCAAAGGAAAACAAATGAAAGGAAAAAATCAACAAGGAGGAGGCTAGCAAATGAAGACGAAAGAAGGAGGATTTTTTTTTTGGTTTGAAAACACAATGTGTTTTTTAAACACTTTAAATGTTTGATCGAAACTACTTCACAAAACGAAAACGAAAGGAGGGGAAGATTTTTTTTCTTTGAAAACACAATGTGTTTTTTAACACTTTAAGTGTTTGATCAACACTTCACGAAATTGTTTTCCTTTTCGTTTTAGAATATTAGTTTTCAATTGGGGCTAAAACGAACAAATTGTTTTTCATTGCAAAGGACTTAAAACGAACCTTAGGACACACTTACTAGATTTCGTTTTGGGTTAAAAATTGAACAAGCAATCCTCACACTTCATTTTTGGTGCTTAAAACGAATTCACAATTGCTTTGAAGGGTATAAAACGAACAAGTGTTTGATTTGAGTGATTGTCTTTTGAGTGCGTATCCTCTCCCCTTGCGCTTCGTGCGATCTAGGGTGCAAGAGAAACACTCAAAATACATTTTATTGCTTTAAAACACTTCATTTTGGGCTTAAAATTGAACATCTTGTGCGAGTGTGAGTAGGGGCATTTTCGCATTCTTTCTTTTGTGCCATCAAAGATCGATCGAGTTACGGATTGTGTCTTTGCTCGCTTTTGTTTATCTTAGAAGGCCTGCCTTGGGGAAAAAGTACTCACCCAAGCGACGACTCAACCGGTAACACTCTAAAGCCAAGAGTATTTCCAGCCGGGATATAAATGAGGATTTTGGTTAAACGCCATAATCACGCGGTTGGCTCCGACAAGATGGATCCGAAAGGGGACTCTTGCCACGTATGGGTCAATCTCCACGAACGGAAAGTCCTTACTAGAACCTATGTGCTAGAATTTGCCAAAATCCTTAACTGCTTTGTTGGTGCAAGAACGTTCCTTGAAGCCGCCACAATTACGGCTTTTAGTAGAGATGGAAAGCATGCCATGGGAGTTTCATGGGTGTTGATGCTTGGCTGCCCCGTATAAGTGAGTGCCGTGGAGGGAGCCAGTGGGGTCAAGCATCTAACCATCCGCTAAAAGTAGGCGTAGCTGGACTTGTCCAAGTGGGGACTCAACAAACATTGTCTATCACATCCATAGGGCTTGTAATTATTTTTTGTTTGAAAACACAGTGGGTATTCGAAAACATTTTGCAAACAAACACTTAAACATGATCATGCAAATTTCAAACCCCTTTTGATAGAGCAAATACCTTTTGACAAATTTAAGTGTTGTTGCCTTCCCTTGGGATTATGTCCTTAGAGGTTTCTCATCACTTGAATTTATATCGTCATTTGCTCTAACTAGGGTTAACCTAGGAAATCCCTTTGCCTCAATTTCTTGGAACTCCCACACAACACTTTGTGGGAAGAAAAGGAATTTTGACATAGGACATCTTAGTTTGAAACTTTAATCAAGAGTGTGTTTGTGGTAAAAGGAATACACTAAGCAAAGATAACAAATTGGACCCCACACATGTGCTTGATATCTCTTGGTCATATTGGTCTTTTGATTGCTCTTAGAGAAAAGTGTGTTCTTCAATACCTTGGCCTAGTAAACAAAGTCTCTCTAAGTCTCTTAGGATCATCAAAACTTTCATCTATCTTCCAAACATTCATCAATCCATCTCACCAAAACAACTTTAGATCTTTACAAACATCATTCTAGACTTGGGTACATCCTTAAACCAAATCAAAGTCAATTGTTTAATTAGGTGTGTGGGAATGCATCCTTTCTCATACATCTAATTGAATTAGCAAACCTTTTGAACAAGTTCATCCTAAAGATAACATCCAACATCTTAGGGTTTACAAGTTCATCATCCAAATCAACCAATCAAAATCAAACCCTAAGTCTAGCACTGATACAAAGTTCCTAAACGTTTGTCACTCATATCATTTACACATTTCATCCTCCATCTCATCATTGATCCTAGAGCACCTTAGAGGTCAACAAAGTCAAAACACAAGGAGAACATGGAATATAAACTTGATCCATACATCTTGGGTAATCCAAATCAGTTAAATCTTCAAAGCCTTGCAATGCCTATCAATTATCAAAATCCATGGATAGGATCATTGCCTTCGACAAATATCAATGGTACAACAAGTGTGAATATGCCCAAGTCAAACTTTGGAACACATTTCCCAATGATAGATCTAAGTCCAAACCTACAAATCCACCAATCGAATAATCAATGCATGAGCCTTGAAACGAACAATGTCATTCCACCAAATCCCTACAAACCAAATGTGGATGTACCAAATGCTTTTTTCGAAACATGAATCCTAACTCGGAAACCTTTGGAAAAATGATTCCCAATACCAACATTGTTCATCCTATCATGCCAAATCAGAACATTATCCAAAGTCAATTTTCCCATAATCCCATTCAAAAATTGCAAGCATGCATGCCAAAACTACTTGAACACAAGCCAAATCAACTATCTCAAGTGAGTCAAAATCAAAATCAAGAACAAATTTGGCGAGATCAAATTGCGGAACTTTCCAAAATAGTTGAGGCATTGCGCCAAGGGCAATCTCCACCACCATTATCAACATCATTCATTGGTTTAGGGATTCCCCCTTTACCTAACACCAATCATTTCACCCAAATCAATCCACATAACATCAATCAAACCATCACGACAAATCCTTTGAATATACCATCGACATCACACCAATGGATGGTATCTAATCAAACAACAACATTGATCCCAAATCAAAATACGGTCTCCCAAGGGCCTATCACCTCGGTCAATCCAACCATCACTATCCCTTCAATCATTCCAAACACCACTATCACTCCCATCACATCTCAACCCCTCACTACCATGATCGCTCCGAGCGTATCTCAAACACTTGTCACTACATCCAACACAATTTCAATCCCACCACCACCACCATTGCGACTAAGCCAAGTAAGCAATTACAATGCTTCATTCAAAGCATACCAACAATTGCTCCAACAATATCAAACAATTCGGCAAGCGCCTATAGCCACGCACGCTTCTCAAGCTTCACAGCAAAATCAAGCTCAAACATCGCTGCAACAACAACAAGCAACACAAGCTCAACAAGTGCAACAATCCTTTCAAGTTTCCCAAGCCTCTCAAGCTACCCAACCAACACGAGCACAAACACAAAAGATGACAACTATTGAAAACAAGGATCAAGATCAATCCATCACTAAGCACACGTTTACTTCATCCAATGATCAAATCGACAAATGTCAAGAGTCACTTTTGAATCACGATCAAAATCCACCAACAAAACTCGACAATGAGCCAATTCAAGAAATGTCAACATCGTTTGACCCTATGGTCAAAGACATTGAAAATCCCTCCGCCACAATTGTCGAAAACAATGATCAAAACCTCTCCATTGAGGAGCACATTGAGGATGTATCTACACAATCCGATGATAAACTCACCATACATCAAGAGCCACTTTTTAGTGATCTCTTCCAAGGAGTGTTAGGGTTATTTGATCCAATTGACATAATGCACAATCAGTTCACCTATGATCATATTGAAAATGTCTCTACATCGCCTTATGAGTTAGAGGACATATCTCAAGAAGTTATTCCAAAGCAAGATCAAAATCTTTCACTAAGGTCTAGCAATGGTCCTTTTCAAAACATGTTGATCCCCTTTGACCGCATGGTTACAGATGCTGAAGGAACCTTGAACTTTACCATGTCTAATGAAGACATCCAAAAGTCCTTTGTAAGAAATCCATCCTTTGAAGCTACCCCATGTCAAGAACTTGATCCAAAGCATGTCGAAAGCAACTCCGAAATTAATCAAGATCAAGAATTCGTATCTTCAAGATACTACAATAATCTAATGGACACTCTCTTATCTCTGCAAGACGATAATATCCATGTAACACATACTCCTCCATCTACCTATGAGATGCTTTCTATGGATGGACACGTAGATGATCTTCATCTAGAACAAGATTTTGTCACACAAAAAGAGCAGATTCTTAACTCCTACAATCAAACAGAGTTGTCAACATCAGGATCAAATATGTCCCAAACTCAGATTGAGGACATCATGAATAAAGATATCCATCATTATCCGTTTAAGGAAACAAGTCAAATAGAACGTCCAGAGTTAGCAGAGCAGCAAATTGAAATGTCACCTACGACAGTCATTTATCAGAGAATGCATTATACACAAGAGCTCTTGGAGCAAGCGAAATCAAAGCATGAAGGTACTACTACCACCATACTGGGGGCAACTTCGTCTCAAGAAAACGTCAACATAGGGAGCATGAAGAGTCCTTATGATGAAGCTAGTGTCAATACTACAACCAGTCACGTCATGAATCGTCATTCACCCATCACCCCATCCATGAATTGGGACCAACATCAAAAGAAAGATTTGAATCAAAGTAAGAAGAATGTTATCAAATCAAGAGAAGCTAAGAAGCATAATGGACAAATCAAATACATATGGATACCAAAGAATACAAAGAAAGATCATCCCTATCAAACTCCATCAGTCAAAGAAACTGTGGGGCAAACTAAAAGAGGGAAAGGTATCCATCAAAGATGTCCACAAAATCAAAAGCAGGCTTTTCAAGCGACGTACAAAGTATATCAAGCAGTTGGTCCCAATTCCATGCACACTTCCGTATCCACCCATCATTGCTCATCTTCCCAAGTTTGGAGAGTCAAAGGTTCCAAACAGTCAACCAATCCATCTCTTATCCATAAACACACTCCATCCACACCTCCACACATAATATCCAATTTTACATTAACTGTATTATAAAGACCCTTTCATCATAAGGGATTCTAAGGCACTCTTTATCGCTATAAAGACTCAAGACGCAGTTGACTCCTAGACGACGGCAGACTGCTAATCCCAAAGTTGCATCTGCGCACGTATCTTAGCAGCAACTCCTTCGTGCAGGATATCAATGGCACATTATGACAGGCATCTACATCAGCAAATACCTTGTGATTCAGCATGAGCTTAAAATCTTTCTAGAAAAAATACAAAAAATCAAAAATATGAAAATCCAAAAAATAGTCAAAAAAAGGTAAAACATCAAAACATTGAATTCGAACTACGCCGCCTCTCGAAGCAACGTAGGGTACGCCTTACTCCATCAGCCCCCCAGACATCAAAATCCAAAACATTCAAAACATCAAAATCCAAAACATTCAAAACATCAAAATCCCAAAACATTCAAAACATCAAAATCCAAAACAAAACATCAAAATCCAAAACATTCAAAACATCAAAATCCAAAACATTGGAAACCGAAAAATCAAAAACATTTGTAAAAACATCGAAAAATACCAAAAACAGCCTCAAAACATTCCAAAACGTCAAAAACATCCAAATATTTGAAAAAATCCATCCGTCTCATCTCGCTTGCATCCGCAATAATCAATCATCCATAATAACTGATCATCTTCATCCTTTGGCAACGCAA
This sequence comes from Sequoia sempervirens, assembly GCA_007258455.2. Lineage (NCBI taxonomy): Eukaryota > Viridiplantae > Streptophyta > Pinopsida > Cupressales > Cupressaceae > Sequoia > Sequoia sempervirens. The sequence goes on from VDFB02366030.1 coordinate 30,670, forward strand.
ACAGAAACAATCATAGCAGTCAGCAAAATCAAGCTTCAATTGTAAAATCAAAAGCGAACAACAAAACATTAAAACAAAATCAAAGTCTTGATCATTTTCAAACATGTCAGTCGACCTTATATCAACAGCCTATCAATCAACTTATCAAACCATCATCATCCTATACAAAGCATGTCCTAGGATCCGTTCCGACAATGGGCACTTTTATCAAATCAACCACTTTGGGTAAACAAAACGACGTGTCATTAACATGTCCTAGGATCCGTTCCGACAATGGACATTATCTTTTGGCAATGAGTTTTGGCTCCCATCTTTTGAAACACATCCCTTTGGCTAGAGGTATGAAGAACATTGGCTTGTTTGCGTACTTGATCTTTTCTTTTGATTTATCTTATTGCGCTCATTCCAAGGACCTCTCGATGATATCCGAGCGAAGGATTTAGAGAGATAGGAATGGGGCAACGATCATTATCTTTTGTCCTGTGCTTGTTGGACACTCTTGTAATATAACTTGGCGAATACTTGCTTTGTTAGGTACGCCCTAGCAAGGTTTCCGTATGTCAAGTGTGAACAAGAATACTCCTATCTATTTGTCGAGTCAAAGTCCATCACACTAGGTACAACGCCATCCTGGTCTTTTATACCTTGATGCATCGTACTTAGGCGTGTAATCAAACATAAAGTAAGTGACCCTTTGAAAATCCCAATCCTTGATAAGCAAATCATCATCATCATCTATCATCATCATCTCTAATAAAGTCTCGACCAATCATGGACTTGTTGGATCCTCTTGTCATATCTGATTTCCATGCTAACATCATGCATCTGTCATGCATCCATCATGCATCTACAAACCATCAGCATACCACATATCATTCATATCATACATCATAGGAAACATTGATCATTTCACATTCATTGCATATCATCATCATAATATAGATCTGTTAGTCTAAGCATATCATAAATCATCCATTGCATAATCACAGCATATCACATCATTCACATCATCAATCTCATCTCTCATATCATATCATCATTTAAGTTGTTTAGAATAATATAGATTTGTTATTCTAAGCATCTTGAAATCATCTCATTTGCACCGTCATCCACAACCATCCATTTTGAACCTCTTTATCGCGAGATCGACCCTCAAATCGAATCTTTTCGCTCAATCTCTCGAGGGGGCAATGTACCGGTGTACTTCTTTCCGCTGGGGCATCCGAAAAATCATGAAATTCTTTAATTTTGATTGCGGCAAGTTTATTCTTTGAACCAACGCAACAAGTACATTGCTTCAAAGAGGGGCAAAATGTAGACATGTTAAAATTACATCATGCATAATCATATTCCATTCATCCAATAAATCAGGACTTTATTTAAATCAAATCCAAATCATACATTTTCCATCATTTTCTGATTTAAATAAATCAATTTAAGTCCAAAATGTCAAATCATCTAATCAGCATTAATCAGCATGATCATCATCTAATCCTAATCTAATACTAATCACATCCCACTTGCATTATCTAGACCTAGCCACTTGCACAATAAATCAATTTTATTGATTTATTAAAACAATCATTTTCCCTCAACATGACAAGTCAAACAGGGCATTTATTGCTGTTTTTCCTTGTCCCCCTCTCAGCATTTATGGCAAAATTTGAATTCAAATTTTCCCCCTCTTGGGCACTCTTCCCAAATCTTGCACATACATTAACTAATCACCACTTGACAAGTGTCCTTCTATCATTGGCAGAATCTTAGTCCCACATTGGTCCATCTTCAACACTTGGCATTTTGAAAATCTTTAAATAGTAGCTTCATCCTCAAGCAAATCCTCCACAATCCTCCACAACTTGATGCAAGGTCATTCTCTTTGAGAACTTATCTTGTCCATTTATCATCTCCATCATCTATAGCAATTTCATCATCTAAGCTTATTGATCAAGGATTGGGAAAGGGTCACTAGCACATGTGACACCAATCCACTATAAGATGCTAGTTTGATTCATTAGAATGATGCATTTCTATGTTTTGCTTGTTTCTTTGGCATCATTCTTGTGATTAGATGAATCTTATAGGGGATCTTTTGGTTTGCTTTGGTTTACTAACAATACTAATGGTTTTTGTTTTTGATCCAATGCAGATTTAGAGTCCTACACAACCAATAAAACCCTTATCTGTATCCTCAAAAAGGTTGTCAATAACATTGGACGAGATTGGCACCTCCATATTCATCCTGCCCTCTAGGCATATCGCACATCCATCCGCACCCTGATAGGCACCACCCCCTACTCTTTAGTGTATGGTGCTGAAGCCATCTTGCCAATCGAAGTTCAACTTCCATCATTGAGGATTTCTCTGAAGAATCTTATCAGCGAGGAAGATGCTCAAGTTGCATGGCTTGCACAGCTGGAATTATTGGATGAACGAAGAATAAAAGCCTATGATCATCTGCAAGCATACCAAAATCGCCTCAAACATAATTACAATAAGAAGGTTCGTCCTTGACAATTCTAGGTGGGCGAGTTTGTTCTTAAGGAGAACCAGCGCACTTAGCAAGACCGAGACAAGAAAGGAAAATTTGAGGCAAATTGGTTGGGACCCTATATCATAGCCGCTAAATATGGATCTGGGGCATACAAGTTGACTACTCTTGAAGGAGAACCCCTTGACGAACCCATCAATATCATGCATCTGAAGAAGTTCTACAACTAAATCTGCTTGGTAACCCCACCAAGTCAAAAAAGTCAAAAAAAAATCATCAGAAAATCAATTTAAAATAGTAAAGAAAAATAAGTTCGTTCTATGGTGAAAACCACCTCTTGGTGGCGCCTTGGATAGGTATGGATGGTGAAAGCCTGGTAGCAGGCGTCATCCATAGAGGGCTTAATCATTATCTACCAGACATCCTAGTTATTTTATTCTTTCATCCGCACTATTGTCCTCCCCATCTCATCCTAGGCCACTTGGTATATATTGATTGAGCATTGGACGACCTATCTAGCATATCCCCCATCCTAAGATTTTCAGTATCCCACTTTGAGCTTACGACATTCCTTCCCTTTGCCAATCAATCTGTGTCATAATGTAGGATCATCCATTGTGTCAGTCTTCACCTAGATCACATCCTATGGCGTCCGTCAGTCGAACTACGTTGCCCCTGCATTGTCATGTCGGTAAGGTTGATCATTTGATTCACCCCCGGGGCATTTTTTCATCATCATCAGTCATCATTGTCTTCTTTTCACTTTATCCACGGTCTTTTCTAGAACTACGAGGGCTCTGTGCTTTCACGTAGGCAAGGCTAATCTATGATTGGCCCCTGAGCCCCTAGGTTTGTAGGTTGTGTCAGTCTTTTGTGCTTCGTCATCAAGTTATACCCACATCTAACCAGTTCTTAATAAATAAAATTCCTCGTGTTACAAGATCTTGTCCCTAGGTAACATCTCGCGTCAACTGGGGCATTCTATTTTAGCATCCATCTTTGGCCTCAACAGGATGAATCCTTCCTAGCAGACCTCGTCAATCCCATCCATCACCTTGATCCTATGGCAAAGGACCTGTTGTCTTGATTGTGATCTCTTGATGCATTTGAATTTTGTTTATCATTTGGGTTCCTTACCATCACTTGTTAGGGTCGCCTTGGTCCACCATACCATGGCGTACCTTGACTTGCTGACATGGGGGCATACCTTGATCATTTGTTTTGACTGCTGTCTTCTCAGTTATCCCTCGTAAGACCCACGGAGATCTCTAAGGTCTTGTGTTATGCCGGGACAACTTTGTGTATTTGTGCTTATCTCAACACCGGGCCTAACCGAGGTCATCGTGACTTCGGGGTGTTGGGATAACCTTCTTGTTTGTTGTGTTTGTTTCATGCGTAGAATACTCATTCGCCTTGATCTTCCATATCAAGGTGCTTGGTATCCAATGCTATACTAAAAATCAATGCTCCAGGGATGGAAAAACCTCATTTTCATTGCATTTTCATCACTTCGCATGCATCCTTCATTTCCATCATGACCATTACCATGACTTAAGATTTTGGTTGTGCAAGTACTCTCGTTCTTGTTTCTCTTGAGTCCTCTTCTTCTCAGGATATTAAGGGTTTTTTTGGAAAATGCACTCTTCCATACGCCTATCGCCTATGGGCATTCTCATAACGGTCTTTATTGACTCTTAAGTGCATTATAAACATTTACCTTTCATTCATATTCCACATAAACATGTGCATCTATAAATCATAAATCATAAAATCATTTACATAAATCGTCCATCCACATGAACATGTGCATCCATAAATCATAATCATAAAAGCATTTACATAATCACTCATCCACATAAATATGTGCATCCATAAATCATATATCATAAAATGTACACAATTATCCATTTTCATAAACAACTGTACATCCATCATCATAATCATAATGACATACATGTGCATCCATAAATCATAATCATAAAACGTACACAATTATCCATTTTCATAAACAACTGTACATCCATCATCATAATCATAATGACATACATGTGCATCAATAAATCATAAATCATAAATTTTTTTACATAAATCGTCCATACACATGAACATGTGCATCCATAAAATATAATCATAAAGCATAAATCATCCATCTATATAAACATGTGTATATATATGAAACCACATCATAAATCATCCCATATAGCTGCATAAAAGAAATATCATGCCTAGTGTCAATAAAGGCCCTCGCATCATCAAAATAATACACATCCTATCATAATACAATGCATCTCCATCATATATCACCAAATAAGATGAAAAATCTAGAGATGTCAATCACCTCTGATCTCTGGCGACATGAACAAAACATCCATTCTATATCTGCCAAAAAAAATCAATGTCCTGTATCTGCCCACTCTACTGTGAGCTGCCCACATCTGATCTCTACGGAGAGTCGGGTACTGGCCCTCTGTGCACTGAAGTCCCCTAGTACTCATGGGTGGGAGTCCCTTGGTAATCGTCATATGGAGACGGAGTCTGCCGATAGTCACTAAATCCCCTGGTGCGTGTCCCTAATGACTGAGACGACCCTGGTGGCTGTGGAGCCTGACTGATGTAGCATATCATGCGCTGTGCTGGATCCAGAACAACCTGCTCATAAACACCCCTCCAATAGCTCGCCTGCTACATGAACTCATCCCTCTGCCCAACTATCAATCTCGCAGTATTCTACTCATGCCTATACTGATCCCGATCTGCACTGATAGCCCGCCGCTCTTGTGCCTAGGCCTCCTGAGCTAGTATCAACTGTTATATCTGCTCTGAGCCTCTATTCCTCTCTGCCTACAATGCATGTAACTACGTGTGTAGCTCCTGAACATCTGTCCCTGGCCCTCCCCCCTCAATTAGCCCCCTCTACAACTAAGTCTGTGTTGCATCCCTCTCACCCTGTAGTGTCTATATCTGCAACTCTACAGCATCCCTCTCCCTCTGGGCAGCCTGTCCCCGCACCACCGCTGCATCTATGTCTCTTTGCAAAGCCTGCAATCTTAGATCAGCCGCATCCCGCTCTCGTCGCAAGCTAGATGCCTGCGATGTTATTGTATCTCTCTCTCTGCGAAGAGACTGTACCTCTGTCTCGGCCACCTGCCTCTCACTCTGTGCTACCTGGACTTGTGCCTGTAACACATCACTCCCTGCCTCCAACACATCCACCTGTTCCTATGCCACATCTCTCTCTGCCTCCACTATGCGCACTCTGTCCCTAAGCTCAGCTAGCTCCCTCTGCACACTCTCTACATCCACTGCATCCCTTGTCCCCTTCCTGACAACCTGTTGTGTCGCCCCCTCTCCCACCAAACCCAATCCCTCCATCTACATCATCTGACTCTGCACCTCCACCCGTAATCTCTCCACCTCAGCCTGCAGATCCACAACTTCATCGTGGCTCTCATCTCTCTCCCTCACCAATCTCCTCTCCTGCTCTGATACTAGCTTGACTAGCTCCATGTAGTCTCTCTCACCCTGAGCAAATCAGGCCCGCCACTCATCCCTCTCTGCCTCTACTCTGATCCACTCTGCCTCTATCTCTCGCACTCCCTGCTCACTCCGTTGCAGTCTCTCCACTGTCTCTCTCAGTATGGCCCTTAGATCCTCCCCTGTGGGTGGTGTTGCTGCTAGTGGTGCTACATCGTACACATCTGAATTGAGCTCCATCTCCCGTGGATGGTACCCCTCACTCTCTACTGATAGCTCCATCTCATCCACATCTATCACCCCGGGAGCTCCCTACTGTGGCTGTCCTCCTCTGGCTCTGTTTGTCCTCTGCCCCTCCTCCCCTCCAGTTGTCTCCTGTCCCCCCTGCCCTCCTAGGTCTTTGTACATCTCTCTGACTCCTTCTGCCTCCTCCCCTCTAGCTGTCTCCTATCCCCCTTGCCCTCCTAATTCTTCGTCCATCTCCTCTCTAACTCCGTTTGCCTCCTGTCCTCCAGTGGCTCTAGCTGTCTCCTGTCCCCCTGCCCCCCTAAACCTCCGTGCATCTCCTCTCTGACTCCGGTTGTCTCCTATCATCCAGTAGTCCTGGCTGTCTCCTATCTGGCCTCCTCCCCTCCAACCCTGCTGGCCTCGCCTTGTGTACCCTGTGGCTCTCCTCCTTGAGCTCTCGGCCTCCTCTCCTGTCGACCCCACCCTCGGGCTCTCGGCCTCCTCTCCACCACCTCCTCAGCCTCATCCTCTACCACCTCCTTAGCCTCAGGCCCCCCTCTTTGTCTCCTCCCCAACCCCTCTGATGTTATCTCCTCCTCTGACCTCCTATCACCTGATCATGTACCCCTCATCCTCCTCTGTGTCCTCTCGACAGTCTTTGTAGACTAAATGCCCACAATCGCCTCTCATCCTCTGATCCAAATCCTCGTGCCTCCTCGATCGACACCACTGGTGTAATCCGCTCGGACGGATGTCGCTTGAACCACTCATCATACCGCCCTGTCATCCCTGCATCTCGCGACCCCTCTCACCTATTAGGATAGGGCCTAAACACCAGTCCCTCAATATCACTCCATACGCTGCATAGATTTAGCGTGGCTCCCCATGGCCACTCCCGTGTCTGTCGTGCAAATGTCACTTGGCCTGCCAGAATCTCCTGTCTCACTCTGAACTGCCTCGTCACCCGATCTGGTCGATACAACTCCACTACTCGTGGCCTGCTCCCAATCATGTAACATCGAGTAAAGAAGTAACCACTATGCAACCCCTCCTCCCTCCACCACCCTCTAAGTTGCTGCATCATGTATGGCCTCCACACTATATCCACTGTCTGCACCTCATCAAACTGTCTCCTCCACATGTCTACCTCCTGCATCTCTCGGTACCATAGTATAGCCCCTGCCTCTGCTCCTCACCATCACACTACAAGCTCCCTATCATCATGCTCAACAACTCTTGCTATAATTGGCCTAGCAACGCGGATATGCTCCCAGGCCCACACCTGTAGTAGTGTGATGTTTGTCACACTCAACTGTTTCCTATAAAAAATCATGTGCATGTCTCGATACAATTGTGCTAACATGCAGGTACCCTATGCGAACTATCCCTCCCAACCCTCGATGATGTGATAGATCACCTCAACCATCCTCATGTGAAGAAACCGACCACTCCGGTCTGATAGAAGTATACCACTAATCAACCCTGCCAGGTACAGTGATAGTATCGGTACCCTACACGCCACCATCTTATCCACATCCAGCTGACCCCACTGCACCAGTAGCTCATCACTACCAAAAATAATGCACACCGACTCATCCAATGCCTTGTCCTCTGACCAACACTCACTAATCGGGAGCCCTGATATCAGGAGCCTCATGATCCACCACACATCATCCAGTGTCACCGTCATCTCCCCTGTCGGTAGGTGAAAGGTCAACATCACTGAATCCCGCTGCTCTATCAATGCTGTCAACATGGCTCCATAGGCCTTGATCGTTGGATATGTCAGCATATGCAGTAGTCCTACCTTTTCTAGTCTCTCTTGATCCTCCCCAGTCATCCTCGCTATGCATCTCCTCAACACCTCTGATCGTCTCTCTCGCACCCGCAAAATCCTTGTTTTCTACATATACACAATAAATTTTTATTATTTTCTTTTTTTCCCCCTCACCATTCTCAGGTTTCCCATTCGGGGCCTTATTTTCCCCCATCCCATTGTCCCTCCCCCTCCCTTTGACTTCAGTGGTCACCCCTCATTGGCAGACCCGCTCTTGTAGTGGCAGGCCCACCCCCGGAGGCGGACCCGCCCCCGCGGTGGCGGACCTGCCCCCTCGGTGGAAGACTCGCCCTTGGCGGCACACCCGCCCTCGCAGTGGCAGACCCACCGGCGGCGGAGGACTCGCCCCCGTGGTGGCGGACTTGCCCACCTGCGGTGGCAGACCCGCCCCCACGGCGGCGGACTCGCCCCCGTGGTGGCAGACTTGTCTGCCTCTGCGTCGACGGACTTGTCCGCCCCCGCGTCGGTTGACCCACCCCCGCGTCAGCAGACCCACCCATGTGGTAGCCACCCAGTTTCCCCCTAGACACAAATTCCCAAAAAATTAAAAAAATCTTAAAAATCCGCCTTCTACCCATTTTTCTTCCTGCCCTCCTGGAAAAAACCCATGTTTTTATTTTTCCAAAACATTTGCATAAATGACTTAAAATTAAAAGTTAAGTTTTGGACTAACCTGGCGTGGTACGGCACGGTGGGTGAAGAATATCCGCCTCTCGTCCGCCCGATGGATGATGTCACTATCGTACTCCGGTATTGTGCCCGATCTCTCTCGCCTCCTCTTCTTCTTCTCCTCCTTCTCCGCACTTGCCAGCTGTCAAAATGATAAAAGGTAATTCTCCAATTACCTTTTATTCCCTCTTATTTTCTCTTTTCAAATAAAAGTCTTTTTTTTCCTTTTTTTTTACCACAAATTCCTCCAACTAATTCATTCAACCTCTTTCTTCTCGGGGCCACCATTCGCGCACTGTTTACCTGATTGACTCCGTTCAAACACCATTCTTCTCATTTTCCATGCTCTTTCCAACAACATATACCACTCCTTACTTTCGAGAAGTTGACTGGGACCCCTTTTTCCTCCCCCGTCTGCCTTCTCGAGGGGACATACCCTACCATCCTCTCCTAACCCATCGCTCTAAGCCTACCTTCGCTGGATTGGGGCATCCTCTCCACATTCCCTCCGTTTGGGGCAGCTCACACATTCCCCCATGCTGGGGCACCTCCTTTCCAATCTCTTCTTCTATAGAGTCATCAACATTCTGTTTTTCTTCGAAACCCTATTATCCTAATAGTATTTCGAAGAGGGGCAAAATGTAGACATCTAATTTTACCACTTCCATATGATCAAAGATGTCTCCTTATTCATCTAGTTGCTTATCCCTTTTGTTAATATTAATTAAATCATTTCTTTAATTAATACCTTGCATCTTACATAGGGTTCATAAAGTATTTAATTTAATAAATACTTTACCCCTCTTCCTCCTTTAAATTAAATAAATACACCATTTTATTTAATTTAGTTATATTCCCCTTTTGGATGAATTCTCATTCAATCCAGTCTAATCCCCTTCCCATTTATGGCATGTGTCCTTAAGTCAACTTTATTAAAGGCTTTCTCCTTTTGGACAAGGCACTCCACTTCCCCATGTGAATTTTTAATTCACTTTTTAATCCCCCAATGCACTCAAAAGGAATTTTTAATTCCTTCACTTCTTCCCATGTCCTCTCTTTATTCTTTATTCTTTCCCCTCTCCCCATGAGGATATTTGAGGAATTTTTAATTCCTCACATGTCCTCTCATCCACATAGGGACAAGCACCTCCTTTATGAGGAGATCTTGTCCAATCCCAAGGTACTTTGTACCCCCCTCCATGTCATGTACTATCCTTCCACCTCATATCCACTTCACCTTTTAGGGCTATATCACATGCCACATGTCAAGATGTGAGGGCTTGTGAGTTCTCAACTCACCTTAGCCCTACATCTTGATCATTGGTGGCTCAATCTTGGCCATCCATTTCCCTAGAGATTTCCAAAATATCTATAAATCCCCCCCCTTTTCTCTCATTTGAGGGAGATCATTTTGCTAACCAAACTCTTGCAATTTTATTTCTCAATCTACACTTAGCCATTTTCATGCTTTCATCCATTTCCATCAATCCTCACATCATCATCTAGTCTGCATATCTTTCCATCCGAGGAGCATACACATCAAAGATTGAAGGGCCAACCAAAGGATCGATTCGACACAAGGTATAAAGTTCCATTTGTTGTTTTTATATTGTGTTGATTCCAACTTAGGCTAATCTTGAGGTGTAGGTTATTTTGGTGTCTATTTGCACTATTTAGTTCTCTGCTCATTTTCTAACGCATATATTCGACCTATCACACAAACAATAGAGGATAGGGTGTTTGATAGAGGTAAGGATTGGTACTTCATTTTTGGGGGCCTGGGGCCTCCAAATAAAGTTTGAAAAATGAGTTCCTATGTTGCATAAAGGGGCATTTTAGAATGCCCAACAGATAAGGAACTTGGTCTACTCTCCCATAGATCTAGAATATTGTCATGCTTGCAAGGGGCATGCATCCCTAGTCAGAGCCACTATTGGGACCTCCAAAATTTGGCTAAATTTTAATGACCCATGTAAAAAATTTCCTAATGCACTCAGAAGTACCCTTGCAGAATAAGCTTAAGTAGCTCACTTTGGGAGCTTATAATTTGACACCCATGAATTGTCATGAAAATTCACTTTGCAAGAGTTTTGAGAACCTATCAAAGACGGTGTGTGACCATTTGAAGCCTCCTTGGATCAGTTTTGGTGAGTTTTTGAAGTCTTGGTTTTAAGGTCCAGAAGTTGGTATGTTGTTTACACATGTAGCACCTTTCTGAGTAAGCCATCTTGGTGATGTTGTATCTTTGTGCCTATTGAGTACTAAGCCCAACTAATATTTTTCCATGATTTTATACATCTTTATGAAACCCCATGAATTCATTTGCTAAGTTTTCTAGCTTGAATCCATTTGCAAAAAGTTCAGATTTGAAAAATTGGACAGTGTCAAATATGCAGAAAGTAGCCTCACATTTGAATTTTTATTTTGCAAACTTTTAACCTGCATGTGAAAGTGGTTGTTCCCCATGATTTTATATATTATTATCTACCACTTGGTAGGGTTGTATCCCCCTAGCTCCTCATTTGTTGTTTTTCAAAGCCCATTCCAAATGAACTTTTTTAGGGTTTCAGAATTAGCATTTCTAGATTTTCAGAGAATGAAACTTTGAGCGTTAATATCTCACACATGTGATCAAATCAGGTCAAAGCCCTCTTGCACACATATTCAATGTACCCAATTGACCTAGTGTGTCCAGTGGCAGCCCCCAAGAAGTTTTTTTGATATTTTTTCAAAGTGGTGACTTTGAGAGCCCTGATTAGTTCTAAACAAGTGTGGTTGCAGAAATGGCCGACTGAGCAATTTTGACATTGAATAAATTTCACCTTGGGATCTCTTTTTCCAAAAAGTCTTTTGAATTGCATTATGGGGTTAAATTTCTACACGCATGTTCAATTTTGCACCTTCAGGATAAGTTCTGATGGGTTATTTAATTGTTTTTTGATCGCGACATGGCCAAAAATGGTGTTCAAATTTTGAAATTCTAATGACAACCCATTTCTTGTTTGGATTTGAAACATCTACAACTCTATTTTCATTAATATTGGAGGTAATTTGATACATTATTTTAATGTACTTCTATTGTGGTGAACACGTCCCTAGGGCTAGTTTACAAAGGAGGTACTTGATTTTTGATGGTTGGTAAAATTTTGAGAAAATGGGTTTTCTCTAAATAATTGATTATGGCCACACACAAAAAATATTGGCTCCAAGAATCATTGTTTGTGTGCAATGAAATTTCTTCGTTTGGACCGCAGGCATACTTAAAATTTTCCCATTTTTTGATGTTTTCAAATGCTAATATTTAAAATATTTTGAATATTTTAAATATTGGGAAAATGCAAAGAGTCATTTAGCGAAAGTATAAAGTGCATTTCAAATGTTTATGAGGGAAAGAAAGTTTAATTCTTGCTTTCTATTCATTGAAGTCAAGACAACATGACAAAACGACTTCACAGGAGAGCTCATAATTGATCACTAATTGGTGTCTTTGCTTGCTTATTACATTAGAGATAAGCGATGGATGAAGCCAATGGTGGGCTTGATCAAAATGATTAAAGGCGAAGCATTAAAACATGAAATGCTCCCCAATAAAATTTAGGTTTCCATTATTTAAAGAGAGGTTAACATTTAAGATGCAAAGTGAAAAATTGAGAGGCATGGGTAATTTTATTTTACCTGAAATTTTCCATTTTTAAAGTGGTGGTGAATGAAAGCATTGAAGTGGTGAATGAAATGGTATTAGTAAAATATTTTACCAGGGGAAAGTATTCTAAATAAAATATGCAAATTGGGGGCACGAGTAAAATTTATTTTTCCTGATAAATTGTTCAAAGACAAATATTTTAAAATGAGTGATTTGCACAAATAAAATTTATTCATATAAATTTTGTTTACTTCATGTAAGTGGCAATTATTTTTGAAGGTTGCTGGGTAAAATTTTTAAAGAACTTTTAAATAAAATATTAAAGGATGGATGCATGATGGGAAATAAATTTAAAAGGACCCTTTATAAAGTTTGAGTGATTTATTTTCCTAGAGATGAACAGTGTAATGTGCATGGGAAAATAAAGAGCAAAGGTGAAATTTTTCTATAGAGAAGCAAATATTTGCAGCCTGGTGAAGTAAAGAGTGAAAATATTTCACGGAAGAATTTTTATTCTTTCATATATACAAATATTTTCTACTTCAAACAAAAATGGAATGATGTGTCTTCCAAGAGAAGAATATCTTTTTGTTATGGGTTAATAATGAAGCAGGAATGTAGGGGAAATGATGAAGAGTCTTCAACAAGAAAGGAGTTGCAGATCAATGAGCCTAAATACACCAAGTGTCTTCTTCAAATGAGCATTTAGGGTTTTATTTTTCCTTCAGTGTTATTCTTGCTCCATTTTTTGAGAGAGTTGTTTTGTAATTAATCATAGAGAAATTTTTGATGAGAATACAGAGCATTTTAGAGTCCAATTTTAGGGTCCGAGTCTGTCAATATTTATGTAATTTTGATTTCAATACTAGAAAATAATTGTTGAATGTTTCAAGTTTGATACTATTTTACTCTCTTGTGTACTAGTTTTATAGATTATGAATAATACAATCAAGGTTGTCTTATTTGTCTCTATCAATTTCATATGGATGTGTGGCTCTATTCTTGTTTATTAATTCAAATAATTAATGTAGGTACTTGAATATGAATGTAAGTTTGTATTGAACTGAGTGCTAGGATGCTAGTAAGAAGTAGAGGTTAAAACACAATGCTGAAATGTTGTAAGGAAACATTTCAGAGCTTCATATAATGTCAAATGTAGAATTGTTATTAAATTATGCATGTGTTTGAGTTGACTCCATTCCAAGGATGAGGCGCTGACCTAAGTGTGTTATTCATGTTACACTGTTGATTAATGCAGTAGCTAATAATCTTTTAAATCAAATATACTTATTAGTCTTGTTGTGGGTGTGTGTGGAATTCAAAGAATCATAGCTTTCATGTTTAATTTGTACAATACAATGAAGGTTAGCCATATCTTTAGGTTATTGTGTCTATTAAGCATATAAAGGAGATTTATCTGTTCACTATGTGTTTGATACTTTGGCACACAAGTATTTGAGAGAACACTATTGGGATCACCCTCCCAAGTTTAACATAGCCTAAAGTGTAGGGGAGAAACGAGTATTTTATTCACTCTCCCGTTCGTTGGCCAAATCTCTCCTTGAATCTGACCATAAGGCCTGGCAGCCCTTTAGGATTCAAGTTGATAGTTGATTTGGGAACCAACAAAGGGTAAGGCTCCCATACAAAGGGGGTGACTGATAAAGAAGGATTTATTCCAATTAAGTCTTGTAATCGTGGGAGGGTCCAAAAGAGATCCCTCAAGGATAGGTAGGAGGAGGAGACCTTCAGTAGATTTGAGTTGTTGGAGGATTTGGTTTAGGAGGAAGGGTTTCAAGTGGACTTGCGGGTGATAGTTGGTTCTTTTATAGAGGTTGTACCTGGGTATGTGCAGGATCATCATAGAAAAAATAGGCCCCCAAGTGGCAAAAAATTCAAAAAAATCCAGGAGTTAGGCAACTTGATGCAAAAATTTGAATAAGTTATCTATATTATTCAAAAATATGTAAGAATAGAATTTGTATAAAATTGAATGTAATTTCTAAACTACTAGGTTTATTTTTATTTTAAAATCTATTTGGTGAAAATTTGAAATTTCAATGTAGTATTACTTAAATTTCAGGAAAAAAATAACCACCCTAACCATAATAAAATGATAGTATTTTTTTATAATATTTTATATATAAGTAGATGACTCATGTTCAAATGTGATGCTTATTTTTGTAATTTTTGCAAGAAAATAATTAATTATTAATTTTTTATTACAAATTTTAAAAAGTATAAAAAACTTGTATGTCTAACCACCTTAACTTTGTCAAAAATTCATGAGATTCATTTTTTTTTAATCCTATAGTATCCGAAGCATAGAATGTGATTCATGTTTTAGATTCAAAAAATGTGATACTGTTTGAAAGCTATAGATGTTTTTCAATCAGTCTATCAATCAATACTTTAGTTATAATTCAAATAGAAAATGAATAATAATTATTTATTAAATTCAAAGTAAAGCATAATTTATATTAGTGGAAGGATGAGAATCTCCTTTAAAAACCCTTTTTGTTTCATCAATGTTGGGTAAAAAAAAGTGATCAGCTACATACCCTACACATACCCATCATATTGTCAATTTTTGGCCCATCATGATCCTGCACATACCCACTTGGGGATCAACCTTCTATGATTCCTAGTTTAGTTCATCTTGGTGTACAAGGTACTTAGATGGACACTTATTTGTCTCCTCTGGATCTTGCTCAAAGTGCATTGAATTTAATGTTGTAGGATTTTGGTGGTTCCCCTAGTGTTGGTGGTGTTCTCTTTGAGGGGAGGGGTTTTATTGATGTTGGTTAAAATAATTTTTCTTCCCCAGCCTTGGTTTTGCAACAAACAACCCCAAAAAAAGGGGTTCTTGGGAAACCTCTTAAGGTTGGTAGAAAGAAGGATCATGAAATGTTTAGCTAACTAGTGAGACATTGGTGGAATCGGGTTTAGTGAAGACTATTGATGCTCACTTCTCCCAACTTCAACGATGATTATGCTTTCTTGGAATGTGATGGGTATGAATAGCATCCCTAGGTAAAAGGCTATTCAGGACCTGGTTCGTATTCATTTTCTTGATGTGGTTTTCCTTGAAGAAACAAAGTTATCTATTAATAGTATATTGAGTGTGGCTTTGAAGATTTGGGGACATGGGTAGTGTCAATGTGTTGGGATGGTTGGTATCTCTAGTGGGGTGGCCTATTTATGGGATCCACATAGAGTTAGACCAATCTGGTGGCCCTCTTGCAAAGGCTTTATTTCTTTTGTTTCTTCTCATCTTGAGTCAAGGGAGAGAGTTCTTTTCTCTAACATCTATGCTCTAACTGACTTTCAGGGTAAGGTTTTGTTGTGGGGCCATGTTAGATGTGTGAGGTTTTTGGATCCTTATCTTCCTTGAATTTTGGTTGGATATTTTAATGGTGTCACTTCAATGGAGAAAAAGATGGGAGGTAGTGCTCACCTGGAGCCTTCTTCAGTGCTCTTGTAGGATAATGTTGCTCTCTTGAATTTGATTGACATTAAGCTTGTTAATGGGGTCTTGGAATAATAGGAGTGGGGATGACGCTATTTCAGAATGCTTGGATATATTCCTAGTTTCCAGCTTTTGGATGGGAGATAGGTGGTTGACTAGCTTTGAGATTTTGGATGGGAAGGGTTTTGATCATTAGCTGATGAAGCTGAGGGCTTGGGGAGGTTTATCAGATCTTTGGTGGAGAGAGTATTGATCTAGGGTTGGAGTTGGGGAAAAAAATATTCCCCCTCAATCCCATGTTTAGTTTGTCGACGATACTGCTTTGATGGGTAGGGCCAAGGTTGAGGAGGCTATCAGATGGCATGTCATGTTGGGTAGTTATTTGGCTGCTTCAAGTCAAAGTATCTATGTAGGGAATTCTTTTATCGATTTCTTTAATACTCTCAGGATTAACCAAAGGAGAATTGTTGGCACCCTTTGCTTCCAAATTGGCACTCTCTATTTTGTTTATCTTGGCATTCTGCTTTCTATTCACTCACTTCCTAAATTGTTATGGTAGGGGATTATTAAAAAATTCCAAAATCTAGTCAGTCATTAGACTTGTAGGTGGCTTTCTTCTATAGGTAGAGTGACTCTTTGAAAGTCTGTGGTGTAGGCTCTTCCTTGGTATAGATGATTTGTTCTTTCTGCATGTTCTAGCTTTATCATAGACTTTGATAGTTTTTATCGATATTTCCTTTGGTCTAGAAATCTTCTTTATAGGAAGTGGAGCCCAGTTAAGTGGAATGTCATATGTAGGCCGAATTAGGAAGGTGGGTTGGGATTATGTCAGATTGATTTGAATGGGAAAGCTTTGGTAGCTAAATTTTATTGGTGGTGGTGTTTGCAACAACATCAATTGTGAGTGAGAATCCTTACTTCAAAATATATGGGCGTGGTTGAGAGTGTGGATGTTTCCCACTTTAGTTTAGAGGGGAAGGGCTCTATGATTTGGGGTACCGTCAAAAGGGGAGCCAAGCTAGTCAAGCAAGGGCTGTTTTGTATTTTTTATGGTGGTCAAGATGCACTCTTCTAGTATGATTATTGGGATGGTCATCCTCCTATCTTGTCTACTCACCTTCATTTGCATAATTTTTTTCAACATTTTATTAATGATAGTTGGTGTCGCATGGCTGATTTCAAGACTCTCCAAACTTTGGGTTAGGTTAATGTATTTAGGTGGAAGGATTTGTAGGAGTGGCCTCCTAGTGGTGTAGTTGGGGACCGTTAAGAGCTTGTTTTAATTTTTTCAAGTAATGTTTGTAATTCACTTCCTGGGAGAGATATGCTAGCTTAGGGTCTTGATCCAAAAGGTATATTTTTTGTTGCCTTAGGCTATCATGTTCTTGATAAGTTGTTGTTTGGGAGTTCTGAGGTTTCATGGTGGAAATAGGTTTGGAATAAGTTTTTTTGACATAAGTGTAATTTCATCTCCTAGTTATTGGTGCAAGGAAGGCTCCTTACTTGGGAGAACCTTTGGAAGCATGGGTTTCAAGGTCCTATGTGTGTTATGTGTGATGGGCATGAAGAGTGTACTCCCCACCTCTTCTTTCAGTGTTCCTTCATGAAGGTTATCTATCACTTCTAGTGGAATCATTGGTGCCTGCCATGTAGACATGCTTCTTCTTTGGTGGAATTTTGGATGAGCTAAGGGTCTCCTCCTATAAATACCTATTTTATTCTCATAGCTTGGATCATTGGCCCCAGCTTGATAATTTGGCATATTTGGTTGTAGTGAAATCGTAGAATTTTTTTGGATAAGAAGTTTCTTGTTGGTTAGCTTTGGCTAAGAATTTTCAGGGTCCTATAGGAAAAATTGATAGCTAAGTGTGATCTATATGTTCTTGTTGATCCTAGTGATCTTTGAGTGGTTAGTGCTCTGGGTCTATCTATGGAGGGAAGGAGAAATTTGAGGACTATTCACCATGGGTGTGGACAGGAGAGGGTTAGTTGTATTGGCCACTAGTTCCCCCCTACTTTGGGGGAGTTGATAATAAATACTGATGGGTCATCTAGAGGTAATCCTTGGCATGTTGGAGTTGGTGGTAATGGTAAAGATAGTTTGAGAGTGGTTGTTTTTTCTTCTCTATATATAGAGGTAAAAATACTAATAATCTCATGGTGGCTATATCTATTCTTATAGCATTAGAATGTGCTTGTGCTCTTGGTTGGAGGTATATTTTTGTCAATTTGATTCTTAGGTTGTCATTGATATGTTGAATAAGAGAAATTTTGAGGATGTAAATTGGAATTTAGTGGTGGTGGTCAAGTATATTGTTTCCCTAAGCACCGCTTTGGATTCTATTGCATTTTATCATGTTCCTCAGGAATGGAATAAGGTGGAGTTGATGTTTTGGCTAGGTAGGCATCAGAGTAGATGGGTATGTGCAGGATCATGATGGGCCAAAAAGTGGCAATATTATGGGCATTTGTAGGGTATGTGGCTGTTGACTTTTTTTTACCCAAAATTGATGAAACAAAAAGGGTTTTTAGAGGAGATTCTCAGATTTCCACCAATATAAATTATGCTTTAATTTCAATTTAATAAATAATTATTATTTATTTTCTATTAGAATTACGACTAAATTCCTGATCAATAGGCTGATTGAAAAACATCTATAACTTTCAAATGGTATCACATTTTTTGAATCCGAAACATGTGTCACATTCTATGCTTGACATAATATAGGATTAAAAAAATAAAAAATAAATTTCATGAAGTTTTAACCAAGTTAAGTTTGTCAGACATACGAGTTTTTATATTTTTTAAAAGTTGTAATAAAAAATTCATAATTAAATATTCACTTGGAAAAAAATTACAAAAATATATGCATCACATCCAAACATGAGTCTTCTACTTACATATAAAATATTATAAAAAAATATTATCATTTTATTATGGTTAGGGTGGTCAGACATACACCTACTTCTTATTTTTGCCCTGAAATTTAAGTACTATTGCATTGAAATTTCAAATTTTCACCAAATAGATTTTATTTATTTTTAAATAAACCTAGTAGTTTATAAAATACATTCAATTTTCTATAGATTCTATTGTTACATATTTTTGAAATAATATAGATAACTTATTCAAATTTTTACGTCAAGTTTCCTAACCTTGATTTTTTGAATTTTATATAGGAGGTCTCGCCTCCATGATGATCTTGCACATACCCAGACGGGGAATTGGAATACAGATGACTGGGGAAACCTCCTTGTAGATTTGGCCCTTGATCTTGATGATTGGTTTATGGAAGATATGAGGTGCATCTTGGGTGTAACTTAACTTTTGGTTTTTTCTTGTGCTCTTGGTGGGTTTGGTTCATTTTTATTTGTAATACTTTTCTGATTTAATAAAGTTTTTAACCCCCTCTTTTTAATAAATACTTGTAGTAATAGAAAGGAATAATTAAAGAATGAATCACATCAATGAACACAAGGACACTGAATTTATGTGGAAAACCATTGAAATGGAAAAGACAAGGTGAGGATTAGCTCACAATATATTCTAACCTATTATAATAGAGATTATAAAATGGTCAACTCACTATCTAGGGACTCATTGCCTAGAAAGAAATAATGGCTCACTTCAATGGCTCACTACCCATAATAGAAATAAATAAAAGGAAGGGTGGATCAATACCAAGAATGAACTATTAATGATGCATCTACAACATGTTGAAATTATAGTTCTAATTAAGCTTTGAAAACTGGCTTCACACACTTCATACTTCACCACAATCACCTTTCACACTTCACACTACATCAGGTCTTGCATACACACTCTACATTCATTTTAAATCATCCTTCACATAATGAATCATCCTTGTACATATATTTTAACCAACCAAAAAATTAATTAGGTTAGCCTAATAAGATGAAATGTGCAATCTCATAACCTATCGACTAAAAAATCCAACACACAAGTTGTGCAAAATAAACCAAAACATGTACAACACCAAAATAGGTCAGCATGACCTATAATCACTCCTACAAATCTTCTCCTTACATACTTCAACTTCGTACGACCAAAAAGTCCTTAGGTTGGCACCATATAATAACATTGGTGAAACAACAATTGAATGAACCATCTGTTCATTCACAACTCGACATGTAGACCACCAAAACACTTGCCACCTAGATTTCGCACATATGACACTTTCAAACACTTCCTTAAAATTGTATTGCCCAATAATCATCCATGGTGGAATGTAGAGTATTGCAACATGTACTCTGCACCTATAATACTTTCATAACTTAGCAAATACTTTGTCAACAATATTTTCAACTGTGAAAGACATAGAACCTTGAAACCTTTGATATAAACTCCTTCAATATACACCATTGTTACCTCATAAATGCATGACAAGATTTTGCATATTGGAGAAATACAAAACTCAAAACTATTTGTTTGAACACAAAATATGCATGCTGGGACATATCCAATTCTCCAAAATATTTGGTCTTCTCCAAACCAACACTTCTGCATTTCTATAATGGGTTTCCATCAATAAAAACACAACACAATTTCATGCTCATGTTTCCAACAAACTCCCCTTTTGTCATTGATGGAAACACCTTCTTCTCCAAAAATATTCCCCTTTGAAATCAAGGAAAAATGGTACCAAAAAGATACTTCACTTCTATACTTAACACACTTTTCCAAGAAAATTTCCCCTAGAGAAACATTTACATCAAAATGGCTATCCCTTACAATGTCATCCATAAAAAATGACAAAACTTATACTGCAAAATCATGAACTACTTCCACATATGTACATTAAAATAATAAATTGTGTATACAAAGAAAATATATACAACTTAACTTTATGAGGGTAAAATACCATGATAAGACACTTTCAATTTGGAAAGGTGTTCCTCCCATTCTTTCTTTGTAACCTCCTAGTCCTTCTTAGCTAAGGCAAGTATACAACACTAAATCTCAAAATGAATATGAAGGTCTTCTCCTTCTTCTGGAGAAATAGGTAATGGATTCTTTTACATCACCTTCACTTGAGGCCTGAGCATTTTGTTACTCAATTGAGTCCATTTGATCTTTTATTCTCCTTGTATAAATAGGCCATGTCAAACAAAACTAAAATAAAACTTTTTCTTCTTCCAAACATTTTTGAACATCTTTTAAGTTTCCTTCCATCTTACCATGTGCAGTGCCACATTTATTAGAAACCTCAGTCAATATCTTATCATTGAGCTTCTTTTCAATTTCCTTCTCAATATTTTATTCCAATATCTAGTAGAATATTACTTAAAGGAATCAAGTAATAATCTCAACTATTGCACACCAGAAAAAGAATTATCAACAGTTGCTCTGGGAATATTTTCTTGCAACACTTTTACTACTTAATCTACCAATTCAATACTTTTTTGGTGATTCTAAAGTATTTCCTTCCTTGTGGGGGCATGGAAAGAATAACCAAGATATAACTTATGTGAATGGCACATTTTATCCATGTATACCTAACCTTGTTTCATGGGAATCTGTAGTAGCTATGTAGACAGCACTGGTTGAAACTGTAAGTGTTTATCCAACAAATATTTCAATGAATCTCCAAAAGATTTGAAGGATTAATCACCAATTTTAACACCTTCTTCTTCCTTATATTCACTCTTTTTCTTCTCTTCACTTCCAAAACATCCTTCTGCATTCTTTTCTACTTTCATAGGAGGTAAACTTTTTTCTTTTTATGTCTCATTCTTCTCTAAAATATATTTTTTTATCTTCTCTCTGCTTAGTATCTTTCTCCATATCTAGAGGGGGTAATTTATATTCATTTTGATTTTCAACATTTTCTAGGGAATCCTTCCTATCATGTTCCTTCTCCTCATTAGTTACATTCTCTATAACCATAGCAGTATTATTTTTCATCATATCTTCATGTCCAAGCTCATGCTCATGTTGTTCTATGATAGGCTCATTGATTTTCATAATAGACTTGTGATGCTACTTTTGATCTTCATTTTTTGAAGAGGCTTCCAATTCTTTAGAAAGATTTGAAAAATTCTTCAGAGTATCATTCTTTAGCCTTTGAATGTCTTCCTTTTCTCTACTCATGAGTTTACTAACTCTTTGGTTTGTCCTGAATCTTTTTCTATACAACTTGGACAACTTATTCCTACCTCATGAGACAATGAGGAACCAATATTATCCACTTTGCATCTTCATCAATAGATTCTTATCTCTTGGAACTCAAAAAATTCTTAAGATCATTAGGAAATTGATCCTCAATTTCTCCAAGGATGCTATTGAATGTTACCATATACTTATTAATATCCTCTTCTACTATTTCCTTGTCTTCACCATTTTCTTTAGGATACATTTTTTTCATCTCTTCCAAGATACTAAATTATTCAATACCATTAATTAAAGCATCTAACTTCATGGGACTATGCACTCTAGCCAGATGAGTCTTCACTTTCTTTTTTCCCTTATCTTCTGCTCCTGACATGTAAATTTTATCTCTTCTTTGAAAAAAAAAAAATTTCTTTTATTTTTCTACTTCTTCACTTTGATTTTCTACCACATCAAAATTTGTTCTTTTTACACTAATATATAGTTGAGAGACTTGAGATTTCTTCTTTTAGACCAATTGTGGTTTCTCCTCTTCTTTTTCTTCTTCATCCTCATAGCTAATTTACTTCTCCCTAGTAGCCTTTTCATTTATTCTCATCTTAGGAGTGTTCTATATCTTAGGAGTTCTAGATGTTTCTTTCTTCTTGGAACTCCCTACAGGATTTATTATAGAGGCCTTAGGAATAGTAGGGGAGGGGTAGAGATCCTAACTGACCTTCTTGTACTTGTAGTGCCCTATGAAGCAATAGATGTGGCTTTGGACTTCTCTGCATAACCCATGGGTGTATTCACCGTCTCCTCCAAATTTGATTTCATCTTCTCAAATTTCTCCTTAATTTCCTTCTTAGTTTTCATGTTTACTTGACTTCTTTTCTCTACATAAGTTCCAAACCTATTTAGACCTAGATATCTAGGTTTACTTAGCATAATCTCTGCAAGACCAATACTTTCATCTTGTGTCACTTCATATCCAAGCTCCAAAACCCAAATAGTTCAGGGTTTAACTATAAATAAGTAATCTCTACTAACCATGGATGTTATTCATTCTTATACTTGTCAATAAAACTTTTCCAGAATCCTTTAGCTCTTTTGCATCTTGTCTTGAATTTTTTTAAAAAACCCCCAAAAAGCTGAATTTTAGGACTCAAAATATGGAAACCTTCTCAAATGATTTCTTATTTCTATAGTAACAAGAATAATATTATCCCATATAACATTCTTTGTTCCAAGTAATTCTATAAGAAAATAAAATAATAAGAAAATAATTAGGGTACCATGCTAGAAGGGGTACCTTGATTCTTTGGTCTTTTGCAAATTCTCCATCAATTTCTATCTCAAGAGCTCACACAAATCTTTCTTCACCTTCCTTCACCATTTGGTGAGATGTATGAATTGTAGTGGCTGAAACAAATTTACCTCTATTTATATAAAATATCTTGTAGCCTATCACCATTAAAGCATACATTACCATCAGATCTTCAATGTCATTCATAGCTAGAGTACATTTGTCCAATTTTGCACCAGTGAGATTCATTAACATTTCATTTTTCATGACCTTCAGTGCTATAATTGGTCCATTAGAGCACAAACCTATTACAACCTTAATTTCTTGTTTTTTAATCATGTGCAACAAGTGCATCCACATGAGCTTGTCGTGAATTTTGCTAAGCACATACTTAACCCACTCATCCTTATAGAAAAAATTATGGAAATTGTTCCATACATCCAATTTCTTCTTTGTTAGACTCTCAAACTGTCATTTTAGCTTGAATTCTTCTCTATTCAACACCTTCTTCCAATATTATACCATCATCAAATGATCATTCTCTTCCATTTTTGTGTGAATGTAGATTTGCACATCCTCTATGTGCTTTATGCCATACATAACTATCAATAATGCACCTTGAAGTTCCATCTCCATATATTTATATAGGTTCTTCTTTAATTTAGGTCTTGGCTTCTCAAGAACATCAATTATTTGAGGAGAAAACATTTTGAGCCTTCACAAAACTAGGGTTTGTAAGAAACTAACATTTTTTCTTAGAATATTTTCTAGTAGGGTTTCAATCAATGCTTCAAAAATGCTTCAAAACACCTTTTCTCTACTCTCCATTTCAATTGCATGATCACAAATGACTTTAAAATATCTTCAGTAACATATAAACCCCTTTTACAATGAACTAATATATATTGGTTGTAGTAGATAAAGTAAGGTAAAAAAGCTAGCAAACCCACACTGTGTTGTCACAAGCACCTTTAATCACTCTATAAATCTCTACAACAAAATATTTCACATCAGAGATACCAGCGAAATATTAGGGACAACAACTAACACATATACCAATATGCTGAATGTATCACTATCACATCTTTGGCAAGGGGTTGGAAAGTTTTTTGCTAGAACTCACCCTGAGCCAAAGCCCTTTATCTAGTTTATGAAGGAAACATCAGCACCATGCATTGGTAAAGAATCATTCTTCCCCTCATTCTCTTTCTTTTTCTTCTAGATATTTTTCATTTCATTCTTCATCTCCACTGGATCAATCTTCTTTATTGGACCAATCTTCTTTTGTGAAATAGAGGATTTCACATTCTTTCTTCTACAAAAATTATCTGTGTCTGGGCTTATTGCATTTGTGACATATGACACCTTTTTTTTTAACAAACTTACTTCATACTATTCTAGATCTGCATTCAAAAATATTATGCCCAAATCTATTCCATGTATAACAATAACCATTGAATGATTGAAGCATTAGACCATTATTGTAGTCATTCATCTTCCAACTTTTAAATTCAATATAATTAGGACCAAATATATTGCATGTGTAGCAATAACTAGAAAATGATTGAAGATTATTACATGAATAACAGTAACCAACAAAATATGAATAACTTAATGTAGTTGGTTGTCTGATAGGAGGCCTTTTTGAAATATTTCTTCTATTTTCAGACCTATATGGAATTAATCTTCTTATCTCTAGTCTTTCTTTGTTCATTTTTCTTCTTTTTACCATTATTTGGAGTTTGATTTTCCTTTAAAATTGTAAGATAGAAAATTGTTGCCACTAAGGG
>VDFB02366031.1:0-37757 GCA_007258455.2 Sequoia sempervirens
AATGACAATTTTGTTCATAATTTAGGGACCACTTCATTATTATAGGCATTATAGTCATTTATCATTTTTTATAGTCATTTATTATTGTTATAGGCATAGGCATAATTTTATTTAAATCCTTCAAAACTTGCATAGGACAATGCCATAGTCATAATGCTCATACACTCAGTCTGAGGGCATCAATCATACACTGCAAGCTAGGAGGTGCTATGGAGGTGATTCATGGAAGCTTCACGAATCTGGTATAATCATTTCATTATTATTTTCTTTCTTTGTGCTTCATAACTTCTTTGGGTTTTATTATTGATCTAATATTTGCTAACCTCAAACCTTAGAATTTTACCCATTGATACACTGACTGACTTGATTTACTGGAATAGGTTGAGGTTGCTTCATCTGAACATATGGAATAATCTAATGTAGATTTGATGTCTAAGTGCTTCCTGCTTGACTTGTGTTATCTTCATTTGAATCATAACTACACTATCTGGACGACTTGATAGAGTCATCATCAACTTTGACATTTGCACTTTCAACCGTCTTTCTCAGTCTTTTGTTATAGCACTCGTATGCCTTACTCTTAGTAGAGTAACCTAGGAAAATCCCTTCATCACTTCTAGCATCAAATTTTCCTATATCATCATCTCTTTTGATATAACACCTACTTCCAAAGATCTTGAAATACTTAATAGTAGGCTTGTGAGAAAACCATAACTCATAAGGGGTCTTACTAGTATTTCCATTCACATTCACTTAGTTCAAGGCATACACAACAGTACTTATCGATTCACTCCAGTATATTTGAGACACATTTCCTTTGATCATCATGGATCTGGCAGCATCCATAATTGTGCTATTCTTTCTCTCTGCAACTCCATTTTGTTGAGGGGTCTGGGGAGAAAATAACTGTCTTTTAATTCCATGCTCTTCACAATAAGAATTGAATTCCTTAGAAATGAACTCACCACCCCTGACATATCTTAGGCACTTTATTTTCAGACCTTTCTCATTTTCAGCCATAGCCTTGAAAATTTTGAACTTTCCAAATGCTTCAAATTTTTCTCTTAAGAAAGAAACCCAAATCATTCTACAATAATCATCAATAACTAGCATAAAATACCTTTCTCCATGAATACTTCTGACTCTGGAGGGACCACATAGGTCAGTATGTAACAACTCCAACAAATTATTTGAATGAAAATGTTTTCTCTGGAAGGAGACTCTAGTTTGTTTCCTCGTCTGACATTCCTTGTAGATTATATTAGCATGCTTTACTAATCTAGGAAAATCTCTTACTGCTTGGGAAAAACTTATCTTGATAATGTTTTCAAGATTTACATGACACAATCTCCTATGCCACAACCAACTTGCATATACTTTAGCAATCAAACAACATCCACTAGTAGTATTCAAATAAAAAATGTTACATTGTGTTTGTTTTCCTATTGCAATCAGGTTCCAGAACTTCCACATATCTTTCATCTTCTATCTTTGGATTGTATATCATATCCCTTGTGAACCATTTGTCCAACACTCAACAAGTTGTTGTTGAGCCCTTCAACATATACTACATCATCAATGTTATCTTTACCACCAAGGAAAATAGATCCTCTGCCACGAATCACACAAAAATTATTATCTCCAAATATTACAACTCCACCATCATATTGTTCTAGACTCACAAATTTGATTTTATCACCAATCATATGATGGGAGCATCCACTATCAATTACCCATTAATATTTTTCTTCAGCTTGAGCTGCAAGAGCTTTTTCATCTTTAGTAGATTCAGTAGCCACAAGATTATTTTCAATGGTAGCTATGAAAGCCCAATCATCTTCTTTTCCATTATCTTTATCAAATTCTTCATTAGTCACTTCTTCTTTAGCAAAGTAGCATCTCTTCAAGAATATAGACTTCTTAGGTTTAGATCTAGGAACTCCTTTAGGACATCTAGGTGCAAAATGACCTATTTTACTACATGAAAAACATTTAATGGGTAATACATCTTCATACTTACCTTTTCCTCTTCCTTCTTTCTTTGCAATCATTTCTTCTAGTTCTTCTACTTCTCTTTCTTTATCTTTGAGTTGTTTCAGTTCTTCATCATACTTGGATACCTTCCTAGAAATCTCTCCTAGACTATATCTTTGTCTATTGCTTCCAAACACAATAGCCTTGAATGCAAATTCAGTCTTTGGTGTGGATTCACCAAACTCACTTATCTCAAAAGTAGAAAGTTTCCCTATCAATGTATCTCTTTTCAACTTGTTTATTGATATGAACTCTTCAATAGCATGAACCTTCATTTTGTAGGAGGGAGACAAGGATCTAAGTACTTTAGCCATAATTTCATCCTTGTCCATAGAACCACGAGCACATGTAATACCCATCACTATCTGATTTACTCTCTGCATAAGAGAAGTGATATTTTTATCTTCACCCATCTTTAGATTCTCATACTTTCCTTTCAAGCTTTGTAAGTTAGCCATCTTCACCTATGCATCTCTTTCATACAAAGTTTCTAGTTTCATCCACATTTCATGAGTTGTATTCAAACCTAACACATTAGCCATATCTGAGTGTGTTAAGGAACTCACCAAATCTTCAATAGCCCTAACATTTCTTTCAGCATCTTTAATTTCATTAGTTGTGGAGGGACCATTTTGAGGAATAACATATTGATTTTTAGTAATCTTCTAGATAGCATCACCAATACACATTAAGTGGAATTGCATCCTAAATTTCCACAGTGAATAGTTAGATCCATCAAATCAAGGACTATCCTTCTTGAATGTAGTTGCCATCTCAGATCACCTCAAGCTATTAGAATTTCTTCATAGGAACCTGCTCTGATACCAATTGTTGGAAAAATAAGGACACACAACTGAGAGAGGGGGCTAAATCAGTTGTGACAAAAACTAAAACTTTTCTTCTTAATCTTAACTTAGTCTTAGATCTAATCAATAAGAAATTAACCATAAACAATAAACACATTAGAGAGACAAATAACATATATTTTTGTGTGGAAACCCTATTGGGGAAAAACCATGGTGGATGTTAGTCCACAAGATTATAATCTGCTAGAATTATAAAAGAAATAATAAAGGAAATGCACATGCATTCAAGCACACTACCTAGAGTTCACTGCTCAATTACAAAAGAGGACTTATTGTCCAACAATAGGGTTTGGATTAAAACCATCCAAGATTTGTGAACTAAGAAAATAGCTTTTTCTCTAAGCCTGGTTACAATTCCAATTAAGCTCAACACTTCTTTGCACTTAGCACAATATTCTTCACACATTGCTCTGCAATCAAATGATATTCCCACATATACACATAGGAGCACATGAAGTAGCAACTTTAACAATTGAACTAATCACCCTTATATATCCACAGCATGGGATTTCAATTCGACTTAGTCGGCCCCAAAAATAAAACATATTTTTAATTATTTTCAATGTCGGCCCAACTCAACAAATAAAATTTTAATGTGAATCCACTAAGGTCGGCCACAACATAGTGGAGACCCAAATTAACATCTCCAATGTGAGAAGACTCAAATTAATTTAACCTTAAAGATCAACAACACACTATCACCGGCATGTCGGCCAGGAACAAGAGAAATCAAACATCCGCACAAAAGATCTTCAACCACAAACTTTCTGAATAATGTGGACACACCACAAAGATTGAGAATGATCTAGAGACACCATAGAACACCAAGAAACAACAAAGAGGCATCCACAACAACTCAAATAAAAATAATTACAAAAAATTCATTAAAAAATAGTGACAAAGGCCAACAAAACACTATCAGATCACAACATACTCAAAAATTCATGCGCGGACCTCTGAAACTTCTGGTAGATGATCTAGAAAAATTCAACATTAAATCCTTTAATCCACATTAGCTAATCTTCAACGTACAGAACACAACACCTTCTTGATCTGCACAATTCCACTAGGAACACACAACACTTTCTTTTACAATTTTCTCAATATCCTCAACATATGCATTAATTGATACACCAAATGCTAATAGTGTTGACATCAATGACAACCACTTATCAACAACCATATCCACAAAATCCAACAAAAAATTCTTGACTCCTCTAACCAAGGCATAGGTTTTTTTTCAACATTTGCATCTTTCAATGGAGCACTGATGAATGCAATGGGGTTCTCATTCCCTTCGTCATCTTTCTATGTTAGCATGTTGGCACAAGAATGTTTTGAAGCAAAAGAATAAATGTAAAATGGCTTTAGATAGTCCAGATTGACCAGCATGGGCACATCAACAACTTCTTTCTTGATTTCCTCAAAAGTACTTGGCATTTGGTGTCCATTTCACTTTATCTCTTGCTTAAGCATAGCATTCAACGGCTTGACGATTTCATAAAAATCGATGATGAACTTTCTGATGAAGTTGATCTTTCCAAAGAAAGACTTAATCTTCTTCTTGCTACTTGGGAGTTGAATCCTTAATATAGCTTGGATGCATTTTGGATCAATTAAAATCTCCTTTTTTGAGATCACGTGTACCAACATCTTTCCTTCAAATACTCCAAAGATGCACTTATTTGGGTTTAGCGAAATGCCAAATTCTCTACATTTCTAGAAGATCTTGCACAAGTAAGAGACATGGTCCCTTCATTTCTTAGAGAATACAATGAGGTCATCCATGTATATCATGATGCATTTGACAATGAGATATTTGAAGGAAATATCCATTGCAAGCTAAAATGTGGTACTGACATTGATTAATCCAACCGGCATTCTTTTGTATGTGAATGTTCCCCATTTTGTGGTGAAATTAGATTTGTGCCTATCTTCATACTACACCATCACCTAGCTATATCCTGAGTATCCATCCAAAAAGGAAATCATCTGAGATCCATTAAATACTTGCAATACCTCTCTAGTGATGGTACTGGGTAGTTTTCCTTTTCAAAAGCTCTATTCAAATTTTGGAAATCCACGCATAACCTAATCTCACCATTCTTCTCTTTGACCAAAACTAAGTTCACCACCCACATGGAGTGCCTAATTGGGAAGATCATTTGGGTGGGCAACAATTTTTGAACTTCTTTTTAGATAATAGGTTCCAACAATGTGTTGATTGGGGGTTGATGCTACTGAAAAGGCCTCATATCAGGCTTGAAGGGAATGTTGTGAGTGATAGTTGAAGTGGAATATGTTTTCAAATCCTCATAGCTCCAAGAAATCACATCATGGTACACGTACAAGGCATCAATGATCCCACTTCTTTCATCTAGTGTGCATAATTTTCCAATGAACACATTCTTGATTTCTTTAGCCATACCTAGGTTGTAAGCTACACACTAATTATCGATTGACTCCCTTTGGCCTGCTGGTCTTGATCCCTAATTTGATCCAAATCAAATATTCTCTCCAGCTGAACCATACCTCATGGTATTGTATTTGTGTTGAGGTTAATGACCCCCTCTATGTCTAATTTAGCTTCGTCAAGCTTTGCTTCATCAATGATTTGAGCTACAAAAACACCAGAGCTTGTGATAAAATCAAGGATGTGCTTATCGTAATTAAAGAACTAGAGGTTGGGAACATTTTTAGGAACTGATGGAGTGGAGGTGAGCTCTACAGTGAACTTCTTCAAGCTAGTTAAACAGAGGGGATGAAGGGTGCTAACTGCTTGGGCTAATGCATCAGTAGTATAATTTTTAGAACGTGGGATCAACTAAATATTGAATGCATCTAGACCTTCTATGAGATCCCATACCCTATTCCTATAGTTTGCTAGTCTTCTATCATGACAAGAGTAGAGATTCCCAACATGTTTCACTACCATCTCAGAATCACCAAATACCTGTAACATTTTGATTTTCTTCCTTAATGCCATTAAAAGTCTATGAACTAATGCTTTGTATTTTGCTACATTATTGGTACAATAAAATTGAAGTAGGTCGGAAGAAAAATACATTTTACCCATGGCACTGATGAGTTTGAAGCTGAATCCCACCCCTTGTTTAGATTTGGACCTATCGAAGCATAATGTAAAAAACTTTGAAGAATCTCCAACCTTGGAGCTAGTTGGATGTGCCTCTTTACTTGGCTATGCATCTACTTCCATATCCTTGTGTGGTGGCATGGATTTAGAATGGACTTGGTCTAGAACTGTTCCTCCTTTACAACCCCCTTTGGGGTGACCTATCCCTTGATATTTTTAATTGTTTTTTGGAGTAGGTAGAATTCAAATTATGAGTGGGTAGCATTGTGTACCCTACACCAACTTGGTAGTAGTAGTTCCTAAAAATCCATTCTAGCTCCTAGGCTAAGCTAATCTTGCACACATTTTTGCATAGATTCTTGAAATCCATCCAACAATCCAAGGTTCCCATCCTCATAAGATCCTTCATCATCAAATTCAATCAACACCTCTGTGTACTCTCATGTGCACAGGTTAGGTTGGTAGGATCACTACATAACACAAGACATACCTCTTTGGCCACTTCCTCTTCCTAGGATTCTTGCTCATCTTGATAAGCCATAGGATAGTAATTCCCTAGTTCTATTTAGACAAACAACACTTCATTTCTATTGTTGTAATCTAGGATCATAATTTTTAATTCATGTGAGGTTCTTGATCAATGTGGATCTAGTTAGGCAGCCCCTTCGAAGGCAACCACGCGTGGGAATAATCTAGATCTGCATAACCATTTAGGGCCCAGGTGAAATCCATTCTGAGTATGATGTCGTAAGTTTCTAAAATATTAGTAACCTAAATGCCAATCACCTACTGTACCCTCAGATCATCAGCAATCTTCATGGGTATCCTATTCATTTCCCCAACTATATTCACTTCTATTTTGTCTAACTTAGTCACCTTTCGTTCAGAGGGAGTTTGAGTTATTCCTAAGGCTTTGCATATTGCTAAAGGAAAAACATTGGATGAGGCTCAACAATCAAGCAGGAAATTATGTATATTTTTTCCAAATATTCTAATGGTTGTCAAGAATGGAGAGGTCTCCAAATTTCCATGGAATATCACCACAAACATGTTGGCTTGGCCTACTTGAGCTTTTTCCTTATCATTTTTTTTGTCCCTGGTCTATGATTTATTTTTCTCTTTAGCGGGTTGTTTGTTTTCTTGTTGATTCAAAGGCTAATCTTGTTTTTTCCTAGGATTTCCTTGATCAAAGGTTCACTTCATGTAGTATCAGATGGAACCACCTTGGTAGGCACTTCTGGAGTTGACTTGGATGAAGTGGTCTAGTTGAACATACTAAAGAAGGCATTTCTAACTGCTAAGACTCGGAGTAATTCAAAAACTAACACTCAATTTAACTTTCTTGAACTCTTCTACCACATATTCCCCCATTTGTTCAACCTTTGATTCAAAAAAATTATCTTGAGAAGAACTAGTTGGTTGACTCTAAGTTTGGTTTAGCTACCTATTCTTATTGAAGTACTAGGTACATACATGAGCGTAGTTTGGATTATTGTTGGCATTGGAGTGAGATAGAGTATAAAAGTTGGTAGGTGGGGTAGAAGTTGTGAAAGGACCACTGGCCTGTTTGTTCCCCAAATTGTATGGGGTTTCCCTTGGTTGGAACATTTGAACCTCATCCTCACATGGCTCTTCCTCATCTACTAGACCATTATCTACTAAATCAAAGAGCTCAGACAGGGTACTATCTTGACTTTCCTCTTTCACTTCTTTGTTCCTTGGGGAAGCAACCTCTTTGTCGAGCACGTTGCTTTCACTTTACTAGAATGGGGCTTGATTAACCACTAGCACTAAGGAATCATATGGTTCAGAGGGGACCAAGTCTCTGCAGCCTAGAACATTAATGACATTTTGAACCTCTACTTGGAAAAATTTTGTTGTAGTTTGAAATTTGGTATAGTCCAACTCAAAATTCCTATTTGTTTTGTGAATGTGGCACCATCCAGGAAAAGTAGCCTCAGCCAAAAACACTCTAGTTGTTATTTTATCACTACTACCTAGTTGGTCGAGGGGTGTTGGAATGCCTTCATTCTTTGGCATTGTGTTCCATGTTCGATTTCATTTTTGTGTAGGTCTCCTCTCAAAGCCTTGTCCTAAATTTTGACCTCTCTCATAGTTCAGTCCAGAAGGGGCACCTGTATCATGGTTGTCTCGGTTGAGGTTAGCTTGAATGC
Source organism: Sequoia sempervirens (assembly GCA_007258455.2). Lineage (NCBI taxonomy): Eukaryota > Viridiplantae > Streptophyta > Pinopsida > Cupressales > Cupressaceae > Sequoia > Sequoia sempervirens. Next base: position 8,169 of record VDFB02366031.1, read on the forward strand.
TTCTTTGAGAAGCTTGCAATTGGTTATTTTTTTTCCTCAAGTGTGTCATTTCAATAGACAACTTCTTCACTAATTTCATCAGCTCATCAATTTGATCCTTCTCCGTGTTACCTTGTGGTGGAGTTGAGTTCTGAAGAAAAAATGGTTGCATCATGGGTTGGTTCTACTGAGGAGGAGGAAATTCTAAATTTTGTAGGTATGAGGGAACCTTGGACTATTGAGTGTAAGTCTGTTGTTGGTAAGGTTGCAAGTAACAAGGTACAAGAGGTGCCTAATTCAATGGCTGGCTTGGATGAGGCACTATTGGGAACTGTGCAACTTGATTCAACATTGGTTTCTCATGAGCGAGGGCATGGGTAAGTCCTTGGATTTGAGTTAGATGAGCAGCTAGCCCTAAAGAGGGAAACGAACCTGCAATATCCTTCCCCAAGTCTATGCTTATTGTGACTGCTTCTGCATACGCATCCACCAACCTAACAGGTGGCGAGTGCATTCTCTTCACCAATGTAGATGTAACATTATCCAAGGCTACATAGTAGACCAACCTAGCTAAAGCATCATCGACCATGTAGGGTAGTTGCAACTTCATGTAAGCTTGGTGGAATTAGTCATTGAAGGAATTCATAGGCTCATTGACCTACCTCCAAATGGACATGAACTGCTGGTATAACTAGGAGGGGCTGACTAGGATCTTGAATTTCTGCAAGAACATGTCCTTCAATTTATCCCAAGTGGTAATGGATCCCATCACCAAATGGATGTACCAATAAAATGCCTCTTCACCTAGTGAGTATGGAAAGATCCTACAAACCACGTCTTCATCTTCTATTTGCATATCCTTTAGGGTTGTTTGGGAGATCATGATGTGCTCTTCTACCCTCCTTTATGGATCACATGGGTGGAATTCAGTGCAAAAGCCTTTTGAATTCTTAGGAATGTCATGATAATCATTGAAGGATGAAGGGGATGGGTTATTTCCCATCTAAGCCATAGTGGGAGGTGGAGGTTGTTTTTTTGTACTATGGTTACTTGTGGTTGGAATGGAGCAATGACTAGGGTAGTGCCTTGGAAGGGAAGTGGAGGGGTAGGGGAAGCACCTTGGCTATAAGAAATGGAGGGTGAGAAGGTTGCTTGAGGTGAGTGGAAATATATGAGCACTCACTGGAGTGAAGGGGAGAAATGATATGGATGGAAAGGAGATGAAGGTGACAAAGGGCATGGAGGTTAACTGGATGGGGATGAAGTAGATGCTTCCCCTTTCTTAGCTCTCTTAGCCTTGATAAGGGTCTTAAGCTATTCGAACTCCCCTTTTTCTAGTGTGGATCTTATTACTCTATGGAAACTTTGATGGGAGAAGGAACAAATTTGATCCAACTTAGCTAAGAGGCCCTCCTTCTAGTGCTAGTTTTGTTGATGGGCATTTTTTCAATTCTCAAGATAGACAATGCACAAGTGAAATGCCTCTCTTGAAAGGTAATTCCTACAACTAAGTTTTAGAAATCACCCCAAGGTCTCTCAAGTGTTAGGTCATGACTTGCAAAAATAGTTTATTTGATTGATGTGATTTTTTGGTAATCACAAAGGGCATTTATGGTCGACTAAGCTTGGATGGAATTGAATCTTCAAATGGAGTTTCATGGAATTTTGGAAATGAAGTGCAGTTGTTGTAAGTTCAAAACATTAGTCTAAAACTCCATGTTTGTCATCAAATTTAGTTTTATAATGATGTTGGAACTTTACATTGACTTCGATTTTCAAAGAAAAGTCAAAAGGGAAAAGCGATAAAAGGTTTCCTAGACCTATAACTAATGTTCAACAATAATAATGGAGGATGCTATAGTGGACAACCTTCTTGAATCTAAGTTCCACTTAACCAAAATGGCCTATAGTCTTATGAATCTAGTGTAATCTTCTAAGTTCTATAGATTTTTAACCATCCATTCACCATTAATCATGAACAATAGATGAAATTTAAGTGCAATAATAAAGTAATGTTTAGACTAACTTTACACTATTGCTCATCATCAATGAACAACAAAAAGTATGAAGAAGGGAGGCATTAAAACCATAACATTCTTCACCATTAAAGTGCAACATGAACTTACAGTTAAAATCTTCTTGAAATAAAACAACAAAGCTAAAATCTAAGATTGAGGAGATGAATGATGCATGCATATGAAGAAACACAAGAATCCATCAAAACAATGCAATTCTCATTAAATTTCTACAGCATGCCTTTACACAACAACTCAACTCTCTCTTTTAAAATGAGAGGAGACCCCTATTTATAGTTCTAAAAGTGAAATGAATGGCCAAGCTTTAATTTCTTTTTTTTTCCAAGATTCATTTTACATTAGTGGTTCACCTACCCCCAAATATATGACAATATAAAATACATCTTTTGTCCTTTCCCTATTTTTTCATTTAGTGGCTCTAACACTGTAGCAATTTTTTCCTCTAATGACTGTTTCTCTTTGACTACACTATAAAATAATCATCATCAATGAATTTCTTTCTTTCATTTTTCTAGAGGGTGACATACTTTACAAATTTTTCCATTAGAGCCTAGAGATTATCACATTCCATGACATCAGATTGGAGGATCTGAATGGTCAAATTCTTGAATCTCCTGGTGATCTACTCCCAGTGTTTGGTGCATTTGGGTGTGGCCTTAATAACCTACTCAGAATGGGTGAAAGCCCTTGCAACAAATTCCATGAAATCTAGTGACAACACATCTATAGCCCCCTTTTCCATACTTTTATGAAAGAACTACTTAATATTCTCTAGATATAGTTCTAGGGTGGGTATTTCATAGTATGTCCACATTTTCAAGTAAACTTCATTTTCAATCTAGTGCTCTGTAACCCATTCAAGGTCAAGTTACACCTCATGCAAGACCCTCTCTATCACTTCCATCTTGTATTCCAGGCCCATTTTCTAGGTTTCTACTAGCTAATGATCATCTTCTATGAGCCCCAACTCCTTTTCCCATATTTTCTTGGGAATTTTGACAATGCTCTTGAGCTTAGGATACATAATCCTATATATCTTAGTGAACCTATTGCTTGTTTTCACTATGGCCTCCAACTCCTTTCGTAAATCCTAAAACTTGTTGAACATCCAGGTAGTGTCACAGATGCTAATATTTCCATTATACATTACTCAATGGAACCAATATACTGTGGTCTTGGTCTAATTCTTCATCTTTTCCATTTTGTTTAGCTCTTCTTGGGAGAGAAGAGCAGGTGTAGATGATCTTGTCAGGACCTCTTCTTCTCTGGATTTCCATTGTTGGATATAGGTAGTGAGATCTGCCACTTGTGCCTTCAGCTCTTCTTTTGTGTTATGATCTTTGTCAATTTGCTGCATGATGGTGGCCATGGTTCCGTAGAATTCATCTATTTTATTCTCAAAGGTTGTTGGGACTAGATTAATTGTCGATATGATATAACTTTAACCCTACATAGCACCTATATCTTTATCCACTATAGGGGTAGCAATTTGCAGAGGCATCCATTGTAATACAAAAGTGCACTCTAGGCTTCTTTTCTTTTCTTGTCTCTATTTGTGCTTTGGCTAGTATTGCTTCGAGTCTAGCCTTCAGATCAGTAGTCACAAGAGTCCTCTTCTACAATTATTTTTCTAGCCAATTGGGCACCTTGGTTTGTGCCTTTGGTGATTCATGATCACCTTCTTCTATTTGTTCACTTTGAGGTTGTTCTTCTTCATGGCTAGGACCATCTTGATCAATCCTTTCTACTTCATCTGAGTCTTCAATTTGTATAGTCTTCTCTTTCTCCAAATTAGTAGATGCTATATTCTCTTTAGTGACAACTTCTTCCTGGGGAAGCTTCTCTTCTGAATGCTCAAGCTCATCATGGTGTTTAGGCTCAAGGCTCTTCTTGGGTGCATCTTCTTCTTCCTTATCTTTCTCTTCCTCTTCCTTCTTTTTAGGAGGCACTTCTTCTTCCTAAACTGGGCCCTTATCTTGGCCAATTAGTGGAAGCTCTTTGATTATCTCCACATCTATATATGTATTAACTTTCGAGCTATCTTGTTGCTCAAGATAACATTGGGTTTATGCATCTTTTCTTTTATAAAGCAAATTATCTCTTTTAATATTTTGTACTTTGAATATATCAAATTGCACACATTGGCTTTGAGGGTTTACAAAACTTTTCTTGTTTTTTGTTTTGAATATCTTTGCATGTGATAGGTGATTGCTTGCAGCTATTCTTGGGGACTGTGAAGTTGGTTTTTCAACTTCTACCAAATGTGGGGATGTGATACATCTTGCCAATAGATTTAGTAGACATGTATACTAATACCCTTCACTCATGGTCAATGATATTCCTGTCATTTTGGTAACATTCCCTACAAACCATAACCAACTCTGGGGCAATAAATGCAGGAGGGAAGTGGGCTGCCTTAGTGAGACCACTAGCTCTAATATTTTGTGCATTCTTAGTTGTAGGGTTGATCATTATCCTTCGTCGAAACTCATCAATGTCCACATGTCCAATGTTTGTATCCAACACAAAATCCAAGGGGGAAGTAATTTTGGAGGTACACTGCACTCCATGAAATTGGTACTTCATCTAGTCTTTCTCCTCTTTTCCTCTCAACACGCATGTGGGATTCTTTCCTTTTTCTTTCTCGATAGACTTCCCCGATGGTCCCACAACAGGTTTAATAAATTATGCATATAAAGATGCAGTAAGTTCATTCATATAAAAATTGGGGAAAGTGTGAGTTAAATCCTACAAAATAAAGGTTAGATCGAATAATACATCATTAGAAGATCATAAAATTTATCAATATCCATCATTTGAGGCTCATTTGAACCATTTATGGGAATGTGGGCCTCGAGATGCAAGTTTTCCTAAGTTGGAAGCCATTAGGAGGGACTGGGAGTAGGGTTATATCGAGGCCATAGAGAGCTGTAGACGGCTGGTTGTAGTGAAAATTTTGCATTAAGAACTTGGCAGTGAAAGTCCTTAAGAGGAAATTTGGCATGTTTGGAAATCGGTTAAGAGGACTTTGGTGTCGTTTGATTGATCATTATACCCTTGCAGACTTAGGGCATGTGGAGGTAGGAAGGCTAAAAGATGTTTGAAGTCTTTGCCACTAGACAATGACAATCAGAGCATGTCACCCTATAGGAGGAGGTCTATAGTGTGGGAACCATAGGCTCCTTGGACGTTGGTCGTGATGCATTGGAGTTTCACCTAATTCAAAAAATGTGGAGGAGATCTATTGGGATATCGTTATATGTTTACTATTGAAAACAACGTTGGAATGGTGGCATTTCGTAGGTGGTGGCCCACATGGGCAGACCCTTAGTGAACCCGTAGACTAGGTGCATATGCTAGAAATTATCAAATTTAGTAAGGGAAACTCCCATTATGGGATCCACAATGTGGGAAGTCACAGGTGTGGGGGTGTTAGGAAGTGGGGACAAGGAAGCAACCACCCACAAGCTACTACCTTCATGAACCTATTCACAAAACATTTAAACTTAGTATTTTGGAAAACAAGAAATACTCATTGAGAAAGTGGGCTTTGTATTGCAAGGGGAAGGAACGTCACTTCCGCTATCAAATGACATTTGGGTATCGACAAGATGCAGATGATAGTCTGCAAGGAATGGACCGCAAGTCTCTCCTACACAATAATTTTTTGGCAACTGGCAGAAATGATCTTCGTGAGGCCCGTAGTGTGGAAGGTAGATAGAGTTAGGCCACTAGCCAATGGTAGTGTGGAGATAGCTTCCCGACAATCAACATGAGTGAACCTGCAATGAGTCAAAAACTTAAGTTTTCATTCAATTTTTTGATGTTTTGGGGTGATACATTTGGTCAACTAAAGAATGATGACTTTAATGTTCCTAACCACTTTAAACTCATTGATAGGGGCATGGAAAATGAGGGGACAGAAAAAATGGCATTATGAAAGAGCAAAGGAAAGAGGGGGTCACCATTCTGAATGGGGCATGCATGCCATAGGCACAACAGATGTGAGTTTATTTTTCTACATGTTGATTTCAATGTTGAATTTATCAACTCCATTCCAGGTAGTACACCTTATGTATAGCATTCGATATTATGTATTTCATTTTATTGTGTGCTAGGATTAGATTTATATAATTTTTTGAATCAGTTCTATGCTTGTAAATCACTAGTTTTACTCCTTATTTGAGTTTGATGCACATATACTATTTGTTGATTTGCTTTATATATAATTTTTGAGGTTTGATTCACATATTTTTATTATTATTCACTTCCTTAGCATTCTTCATGATTTAGCTTTCCCTTTTATTGAGAATTGTATATGGTGCTACTATACTATAGTCCACATTTTACATTCAATGAATATAATTTATGTGATTCCCATCAACATTTGATATTGTTTCTCCTTTGTGGTTTTTTCTATTCGATGTTGAATGTACTTCAATTTTAGTTCAATTTTTTTAATTTAGATTTGGAATTTGATGCATTATATATGGCATTTGATTTATATAGTTTGATGATTCTATATTAGGTCTATCAACTGGTTATATAAAATTTGAAGGTTTGAGTGTGCCTTGAACCCAATGGAATAGTTGATCGAAGAGAGCATTTGGTCCCCTACCCTAGTCATCATCCTCATAGAGGATGAGTATCTAGTATGTTATCTCATCAGTGTTAGTTTTTCTATGGTCACTTTGTCTTACTTTTTGACCCTGGTTATGGTTTAGGTAATTATTGTTGATATTTGGTTTGTTTAATTTAAATTTTTTTAATAAATGTTGTTTTTGATTAATTGATGTATTAAATAAATTATTAAGCAAAGTATTTTGATAATAGATATAGATATATTTATTTATGATTATGGTTTATAATAAATTTAAAAGTGTAATGTAATATTAAATAAAATAAAAGTGAATTATAATGAAATGTGATAATGGATAAATAGTAAAAATAATATAAAAAGATAGAAAGGATTTTTATGGATCACATGCATAACTTCAAAGTGATTATCGAAAAGAAACCTGATGTTTTATTAGGGATTTTAGAGATTTTATCATATTTTTGGATTTCAAAAATAAGATAGCCTTCATTTTATAACTAATTATCTTGTCGAGAGATTTGGAGGATTATTGGTTTTTCTTTCCGGGAAGAGAAGAAATTTTTTTCTGCAACAAAATTTCTTATGTTGTAGATTTTGTGGGGAACTGGGGAATTATTGGAACAATTGATTGCAGATTTTGAAGTAGTTGATGTTGCAGTAGAAGATTAATCTTGGATTCAGATTCCCATCTCATCTAGTGTTGGATCCAAGTTGGCTTTGTTTTTGTTCTTTGTTTCATTTCCTCGATTAATGTAATTCAAAATCTTTCTCTCTATGCTTGTTGAAAATGATTGATTGATTGTTTGGATGTGTTTTTGAATGATTCATAAAATAAAATATTTCAAGCTCTTCCTTGTAAAATTAATCATGTTCATATTTGGCAGTCTAGTTTATGGCGTCAAAGTATTTCTCCCAATCATTGTCATTTGTTTGAAAGTTTCTAAAGCCTATTCAATAAATCCAATTTGTTTGTTTTCCTTATGCTTCCAATTGCATTGCTTAAAAGTTTCTTAATTCATTTTATGGCTACCTAGTGCAACCCTTATTACGAAATTTGGCCTTATTATTGCCTGTAAATTTGTTTGAAAGTTTCCCCAAGCCTTTGTAAGGCTATTCTAGTGTGGTCTTCTTCCCACAGTGGTGCCTTGTCTTCCACAAAATTGTTGCTTTAACAACTTCCTTAGTGGTCATTTTTAAATTGGAATGTTGATAATTTTTTTGTGGCATTCAACAACCATATTTTCATGCTATTCGATAACCCCTTCATCTTGGAATTAGATAATTTGTGGCATCAATGATAAAGGATGTGAGTTTATTTTTCTACATGTTGATTTCAATGCTGAATTTATTGGCTTCATATCCAGGGACTACACCTTCTATGTAGCATTCAATATTATGTATTTCATTTGATTGTGTGCTAACATCCGATTTATATAATTTGTTGAATCAGTTATATGCTTGGAAATTTCTGGTTTTACTCCATATTAGAGTTTGATGCACATATAATATTTGTTGATTTGATGCATATATAATGTTTGAGGTTTGATTCACATATATTGTTTATTATTTGTTGCCTTAGCAGTCTCCAATATTTAGTTTGCCTTTTTATTGAGTATTGTATATGGTGCTACTATAATATAGTCTACATTTTACATTTGATGAATATAAGTTATGTGATTTCCATCAACAATTGATATTGCATTTCTCCTATGTGGTTTTTTCTATTCGATGTTGAATGTACTTCAATTTCAGTTCAATTTTTTTATTTAGATTTGGAATTCGATGCATTATATATGACATTTGATTTATATAGTTATATGATTCTATATTAAGTCTACAAATCGGTTATATGCAATTTGATGAATATGTTGTTGTCTAGAAATTCAATGAATAAAATTAGTAAAGGAATTCGATTATTAATAAATCGATCTATATATTTGTATATATTTATATAAGTATATTTATATGTGTATTTTGTATAAAGTTGTTTTCACCACATTAATATCTGACTTATTATATTGAAAACATCAACTCAATTTATAATATATATATAAATATATATTAGTATATGTGTATATATATTTATATATGTATATGTATACATGAATATAAAGTATGGTTAATTTGGAAATTCACTATGAATTTAGTTATTTAGAATATTTTTTCCTTTATAATTAAATGGTTGTGTAAGCTAAATAAATTGGGAAACTAATATGAAAAAAAATAATTTACTTTTGATTAGTAAATGGAAGGATTTATTTAAGAGATTGAATTAGATTATGTCTTTTTAAATGCTATCTTCTTTCATAATCATTTAGTGGATGATTTTTTAATATATGTTGATTTCATGGTTGCATTGGTTATTTGAGTCTTTGTTTTAAATAATTTGTTTGATTAGTGAAATTAAGGTGATTTTGGGTCATTGTTTTAAAGTGGGATTCTTTGTGCAAAGTGGTTAAGGTTGGTTCCAGAGGCTTAGGAAGGGGAATGTTTACATGTATGGGTTTATGTTTGTTTTCACCTAGAAGTGGTTGGTAATGCTTTAGTGGTGTGCAAGAGGGTCTATGCCCTGCACTATGTTTGGGTTCATGTTATTAGGTTAAGTGTGCAAGATGGTAAATTCCTTGCTTGTGTTATAGTGTTTACTAGTTCCAAGTAAGGGGAGTGGCTCTCAATGGGGGTCAAAACCCAAAGTGTTGACTAGGAAAACCCATTGTAGAGTCTCTCAATCTAGTGATAGCCTAAAATGAATTAGGGGGATGGATAGATCTCACATTAAGAAAGATAATGGATGCCTCACCCATGCCTGTATTGCTCATTTAGGCTAAGGATGAGTTAAGAAGGCTTGGTTGGAAAGATCAACTTCCTTTTCCTCATGAAGGGTATGATGGTTCTGCATGTGTCACCCTATGGAGTCGTGACCTAGTGAGAGGTTTACTAGGACAAACATAGATAGGGGTGAACATCTACTTAGAAACTATCAGGATAACCCATGATAGGACCATGAGACGACACTATTCCCTACTAAAATCGAGCATTCCCTAGTTATATTTTCCCTTTCTATTATTTGAATTCATTTGGAAGTGATGTATGTGTTTTATGTGATGTTCATGTTGTCACAGTGTCGTGTTGGAGTCATGTATAGCCTTGTTTATTTTATCCTACTTTCTTCTCGACTATTTGTTTGTAGTGGGACCTTATGTTATCTCCTAGCATGAACGAGCAACCTTAGGGTTCCACATGCTTGGGAGGTTGGTGTATTTTCCTCTATCAGGTTTCCTTGCTACATGTTCATTTGTGTGGAGGTTGTACCTTGTGTAGCAGATTCTAGTTCATGTTCCAGTCTGAGAAGAAATTTTTTCATGTATTTATATTTGATTGTAGATCAGTTGTACCATTTAATATAATTTGATGTAATCTTCCCAATTGTATTTAGTGAAGCATTATTCAAAACAATGTAATAATGTAATAGATTTCATGTACTCTCATGTAATGAAATTTGTATATATATTTGTTAGAAATAATATTTCATGTTGTTTAATGGATGACATGTTATGGAAATGTATATTGTTGAATCATTTAATGTGATTGTTCAAAATGAACTTTTTTATTAGATAAATCATTTTAACATATTAGTTAATGAAATGATTCTTTCTCTTGATTATAGATGTGTTAGTAGCGTAGTCATGGAACCTTAGAGGACTTAGGTTAGACTATATGTTAAGCTATGACACACATTCTATTGTTATTTCTTATTATATATAAAAAAATTGTTCCATTATTGTAGCTTGGTTGTGTTGTCCTCTGGGTTTCCTTGGTAGGGCGTTACATTGAACCTATGTTAAGAGTATGTGCAGGATCATCATGGAAAAAAGAGGCCCTTAAGTGGAAAAAAATTCAAAAAAATCAGAGTTAGGCAAGTTGACGTAAAAATTTGAATAAGTTATCTATATTATTTCAAAAATATGTAAGTATAGAATCTGTAGCAAATTGAATGTAGTTTCTAAACTACTAGGTTTATTTAAAAAAGCAAAAAATCTATTTGGTGAAAATTTGAAATTTCAATGGAGTAATACATAAATTTCAAGGAAAAAATAAGTAGGTGTCTGTCTGACAACCCTAACCACAATAAAATGATAATATTTTTTTACAATATTTTAGATATAAGTAGATGACTCATGTCTCGATGTGATGTATATTTTTTGTAATTTTTCCAAATAAATAATTAATTATGAATTTTATTACAACTTTTAAAAAATATAAAAACTCGTATTTCTCACCACCTTAACTTGGTCAAAAATTCATGATATTAATTTTTTTTTAATTTTTAATCCTATGGTATGTGAAGCATAGAATGTGACACATGTTTCAGATTAAAAAAATGTGATACCGTTTGAAAGCTATCGATGTTTTTCAATTAGCCTATCAATTAGTACTTTAGTTGTAATTCAAATAAAAAATAAATAATAATAATTTATTAAATTCAAAGTAAAGAATAATTTAGATTGGTGGAAAGCTGAGAATCTCCTTTAAAAACCCTTTTCGTTATATCCATTTTGGGTAAAAAGAAAGTTGTCAGCCACATACCATACACATACCCATCATATTGCCACTTTTTGGCCTATCATGATCCTGCACATACCCATAACAACCTTATTTATTGAAGTACACACTTGATCGAATCCAAATATGACTCATAAACCACATTGAAAAAATCCAAAATATTCATACAACATCTCAAAATATTCCACATCATCGAAATATTCATCAATACTACTGCAACCACCTGAAACTTAAGAACATCTTCATTCTATGCAACCAGACACATTGGGACAAACATGATCTAAAATACCAAACAACCTTCTAGAATGACTCAAAACCTAAAAATTTGAGGGAAGGTAGATACAAAAAATATAATCATGTGCTCCAATCTACAACACTACAAAATTTAATGAAGAGAATTTTGGAGCAATCTCATTTCTCCTTGACAACACTGCTTCATAGTTCACATACCGGTGAACACAACTTCTTTTATTGAATGATCCAGAACAAGAAACTTTGGATATAACACCTATGAATTTTTTTATCAACATATACAAACTACACAAGCATAAATTCAATAAAAAATAAATGTGGAGCAATGATTGGAACAACACTTTTCCACATTGAACTCTTTTTAACTCAAATTTTCTCAAAAGAACTTGGAAACAGAGCACCAAAAACATCAACTCAAAATATACAAGTCCTTCACAACATTTTAGCCACATGAGAGGCTAATATACAAAAGAACTTAATCATCATTTCTACATTAAAGGTTGACACTAGTGACAATACTAATGACACCATAATGCAATGACACTTAATTCATTGAGGGTTGACACTAATGCATCAATACTCTATTTACATCAATGCCAACACAAGTTCCCAACAATATCCTGCTTTACCATTGACGGAAACACCTGATATGGAAAAAAATAAACAAAAACTAACAACTCTCATCACCAACACATATGACACATTAGTGCACATTGCTCCCCTTAAACAAATATTTACTCTTTCCAACACTTTCTCTTTTATAGGAATTCTCTCGCCTTTCTTCATATGGTTTTTAAGCTAACTTTCTCATCCTTTGAAATCTATGGTAGAGGATAACACATAGTTTCTTTTCTTTTACTCCCCCTATGTCATTATACACCTATATCAACTCCCCCCCAAGGGAAATATGTATAAAGGACAACATCTGCAACAAAATTTTTCTACTAGTCGACATCTTCTACTTTGAAAGAACCAACAAATATATCTTTCTTCCACTAAATTCTCTTCTATTCACACCTTTTCTTCACATTGCCCATAGGGGCCCATCATATGCTCCATCAACCAATCAACAACCACTGCTACCTACTCCCCCTAAGAGGTAGCCTTCATCATCAATCCAAGAGAAAAAATTTAACTTGAGATGCTTCCTAGAAAGATGCACACACTTATGCATATAGTTAAATGGGCATGCAATGATCCCAAGTTCTAGAAGAGATACTCAAATGTATCTTTAGGAGGAGCCTTATTGAACATATCAACAACCTGATCCTTAGTAGGCACATACTCCAACTTCACCTCATTCTTTGCAACTCTTTTCCTCAACAAGTGATACTAGATTGAGATATGATTTTTTCTTGAATGTATTACTAGATTCTTTGAAATATTTATAGAACTTCTATTATCATATAATATAGGAATACGTTCATCATATAATCCTCTGATATCCTTCAAAGTCTATTCCATCCACAATACATGTGTGCAACAAGATGTTGCAATAATATATTATACTTTTGTTGTAGATAATGACACTGAATTCTACTTTTTCTTATCCAAGAAGCCAATCCCCCTCCAAGAAATAAAGCACCACCACATGTACTTATTCTATTATCATCACAACCTTCCCAATCTGAATCTATATAGGCACTTAGAGAAAAATCAATATCCTTTGGATACCACAAGACATATTTTGGAGTTCCCTTCAAGTATTTGAATATTATTTTTACTACTACCACATGTAACTCTTTGGTATCTTCTTTAAATATAGCCACAAGATAAACTACATGCATGATATTTGGTCTAGTAGAAGTTAGGAATAAAATTCCACCAATCATTGATCTATACTTGCTTTGATCAGCCTTAGGAGATTCATCATTCTTGATCAAGTTGCAACCAATAACCATGGGAGTGCATACTTGTTTAGAGTCTTGCATTCCAAACTTCTTCATAATTTTGTTGATATGCTTTGATTGTGAAATTAAGATAACTTGTTTTTTATGACTGATTTGTAGCACAAGGAATAAATTCATCTCCCCAAACATTCAATTGTTTGCATCTCTTCCATAAATTTTTTGCACATACTTTCAATTCCTCCCAAGATTATATAATCAACATACACAATGACAATCAATATTTCATCTCTCTCAATTTTGAAATAAAGAATGTTATTAGTGGTACCTTTATTGAATCCATGTTGTTTCAAGTATCTATCCAATCTTTCATACCAAGCTCTAGGATCTTGCTTGAGTCCATATAATGTCTTCTTCAATCTATAGACCATATTAGGATTATCTGATAACTAAAATCCTTCTAATTTTTTAATGTATACAAGTCTTCTTCCAACTCACCATTGATGAATTCTGACTTCACATCCATCTAATAAACTTTTAAATCCTTATGTGCTAAAAAATACAAAAACATCCTAAGATCCTCCATCCTTTCCGCCAGAGTGAATGTATCCTCAAATTCTATTCATTATACTTTTGAGTATCCTTTACACACAAGACTTGACTTGTTCTGAACAACTTCTCCATTCTCATTCAGCTTGTTCTAAAATACCCATTTAGTTCCAATCGAATTCTTGTTTGCTAGTCTTGGGAAGAGTCCCCAAGTCTTATTCTTCTCAATCTACATAAATTCTTCTTCCAATGCCTTGATCCAAAATTCATATGTGCATGCCTCAATCACTTTTTTAGGTTAAAATTTGGAAAGTAAACATAGATTTACTCGTTCTTCTATCATAAAATCCTTTCTTCTTGTCAATACACCTCTACTTTTTTCACCAATGATATGATCTTTAGAATGATTTTTTTTTACTTACTTAGGAGTCTTAGGGATCCTTTCTTGGAGCCTCTTCCTCTTTAACCTACAATTCTTTTTCTCTTCTATCATCTTTCTCTTCTCATCTAAAAGAGGACTCATCTAATTCATATCCTTTTATCAAAATTGAACTTTTATGTAAGCCTTCATCCACTTTGACACTTACAATTTCAACAATCCTTTTTAGCCTTTTGTTGTAGCACTAGTAAGCCTTTCTCTTTATAAAGTGTCCATGGAAGATTACTTCATCATATCTTGCATCAAACTTTCCTAATTTTTATTCATCTCTTTTGATATAGAATTTTCTTCAAAACACTACAATATTTGATGCAATAGCATCCCTAGTTATAAATAAATCCTATGTCAACCAAAAATAGTTCTTTTCTTGCATTAAATTCATTAGCAGTTTCATTTTTTTTCGTTTTACCATTACATATAGCATCTACACATGAACATCTATCATATATCTAGCTTTCACATTGTTTGCACTTATTTGTTTAAAGTTATCACTCTCAAAATTTAACTGTGTTTACTAGTTAGAGCATTTGGGGCCGACCTAGTCCATATTACTTAGTATAGACCTATTCTAGATTATGTGAAGCTTAATGGGAAATCATACAAGCATCCTGGGTTTATTGGAACCTATCCTATAGATTCACAAGTTATTTATTTTGATGTGGGATTATTGCTTCATATTTTGAGGCCAACCTTCGTGTATGATTATTCATCAGGTTTATGACCTTTTTTTCAATACAAAAAATTATTGGAGCTTGAGAAGCATATTTGTAGCCATTGTAGTCATTTAGGAATTTATTTAGATCAATATTTTAGAAGAGCGAGCTAGATTCATTACATTTTTAGATAAACCCTTCGAGAGCATGTAATAAGGCCTATTGGTCAATTGTATTGTTTAAATCCATTGTGGTAGGCCTATGATCCCTAGATATTCACCCATTAGGCATATAATACACGTAAGATTTATAATTCATTAAAGTTTCATGTTTACATATTAGTTTCTTGTGTTATTTCCATTGTGTTGACTCATTGTTGCATAGTTTAGATTGTTCCTTCTAGAACCCTCCTACCATGACTACACCAAGTGGTATCAAAGTGATTTTTTGATTCTTGAAGGAATTCCTTGAGGTGAATAGATCATCGACCTAGGGTAGACTACATTTTTCTTCAACCGATCATTGATTGTGAGGAAATTGGAAACCTTGTAGCCAAAACCACAGAATTGAGGCAATTGCACCAAATTTGAGGGGAGATATTCCACGAAGGAGAGAACATGTTATGGAAAATTTTTCTAGAATAATGGATGAAATGTTGGAAATGATGTGCGAGATGTGAGTTAAATTAGATGTTGTTTCAAAGAAAATTGAAGGCGAGCCCTAAACTGTAGGTTGAATGATGAAAGTGATGATGAAGCATAACATGTTACAAATCAAACTGAAGAGTTCATAGGTGAAGAAGAACAAGATTTAGATCAGATGAAGATGTTGAAAGCGATTTCAAAGATTGAAAAAAATACCTAGAGTTGAAATTCAAAATTATGCGAGAAATTTGAATCCTAAATACTTAATCAATTGGATGAATGAAATGTATGAATAATTTTAATAGAAAGATATTAAAGATCTCAAAAGAGTCATATTTGGGAGAGAAAATTTGAAAGGTCATGCTATATTATGGTGGAAAGAAGTCCAATTAGACTAAAATAAAAGAGGGAAAGAAAGAATCATCAAATTGGATAGAATCGTGACAAAGTTGAAGTATCAATTCATACCAGTAGATTATTATCTTGAATTGTTGAAAATATTGTAGAACCTAAGAAAAAAGGAAAGATCTTTTAAGGAGTCTACTGAATAATTCTACAAGATGATAATTAGAACTAATCATAGTGAAGAAATTAAAGAGAAGGTTGCAAGATATATCAATGGACTAAGGAAAAACATCCAAGAAGAATTGATCCTAGTGATGAAGACATTAGTTGAGGAAGCATATAATTTTGCATTCAAGGTGGAAGAGAAGCTAAACATGAAATTTGAACAAAGGCAAAGATGTGCAAGAGGATGATTCTAAAAGAGTGGACCCCAATTCGAAGAAAGAAGACCCTATGAAGATTAAAGAAAAGAGGTAAAAAACTACCAAAGTGAGGAAAAGGATGCTAAATCATACCATAAAGGAAGAAAAGATTGAAATTTCTACCATAGTGAGAGTGGGTCATAATTGTTATCGCAATGATGGATACCAAAGAGATGAAGATTTAAGAGCATACCATTCATAAGAACCTATTTCAAGTGTGGAGGTGAAGGAAATAGAGCATTTAAGTGTCATCGCGGGAGTATCAAAAAGAAACTTGAGCATACTGGAAGAGAAGCTTATGTGGGTGAAGAACTTGTTTGATTCCCTAATCTAGTTGGGAAACCTAAGAAGGGAAAATTGTTGGTGACGAGGAGAGATTTGATGCATGAAGAAGTGATTGAGGAACCACCAGAAAGGAAGAGTTTATTCAGAACCAAATATAAGTCCAAAAGAAAGGTATGCAAATTTATCTTTGATAGTGATAGTATTGATAACCTATTTTAAGAAGAGATGTTGAACAAGTTGAATTTGGATAGATTGAAACATCCAAACCATTATAGGATAGCATGGATTCAAGATGATCATAAGATTTTGGTGAATGAACAATGTTTGGTAGAATTTCATATTGGATCATATAGGGATGAAGTGTTGTGTAATATTATGCCTATGAATGCATGCCATTTATTGATAGGAAGACCATGGAAGTACCATAATAAAGTAATTCATGATGGAAGAAGGAATACTTACACTATCATCAAATGAAAAAAGAATCAATTTTATACCTTTAAAGGAAGAGAAGAATGAGGTTTGTCGAATTTTCAATCTATGTTTGGTAGATGGAAGGAAATTCCTTGATGGATTGAGGCATATGTGTTTTGCATTCATTCATAGTAAAGGTGGGTGTCCAAAGATATTCTAAGGTGAAGATCAACCACAAAAATAAGTTGTAGAATTGTTAAAAGAGTATGAAGATATTATGTAAGAGAATACACCATATGGCTTACCACTAGTATGAAGTATTAGTCATCATATTGATCTTATACTAGGAGAAATTTTTCCAAACAAGGAAACACATAGAATGATGTTGGTGGAAGAGAATGTAAATTTGAATAGCTAGATTCAAGATATGTTGAGGAAAGGATTGATTAGAGAAAGTTTGAGCACATGTGCGGTACCTACCGTACTTGCATCAAAGAAAGATGGAGAGTGGATAATGTGTACAAATTTAAGAGAAATCAATAGGATCATTGTCAAGTATTGATGACATTATGGAATATTTGAGTGGAGGAAAGTATTTGACAAAGATTAACCTAAAGAGTTGATATCACCAAATCAGAGTCAAAGAAGGAGATGAATGGAAGACTACATTTATGACTAATGAAGGGTTCTATGAGTGGTTAGTAATCCCTTTTGGATTGAATAATGCACTGATAAATTTCATGAGGTTAATGAATGAGGTATTGAAGAAATTCTTGGGTAAGTTTTTCATTGTGTACCTAGATGATATTTAATTTTTAGTAAGACCAGAGAAGAGAATTTGTGACACATCCCAAAATTATTGTAGAGGTTAAGAGAAGAGAAGTTGTTGATTAATGTCAAGAAGTGTAGTTTAATGAAAATAGAGTTAGTATATCTAGGATTCATTATTTCTAATGAAGGATTGAAGATGGAACTTGAGGAAGTGAAAAAAATTCTAGATTGTCCTACACCGGTGAACATTGGAGAGGTGAGACCATTCCATGGATTAGCTAGTTTCTATCAAAATTTTATCAAAATTTTTAGTAGTGTTTGTAACCCTATGATAGACACAATGATAGGAGATAAGAAGATATTTAAATGGACATTTAGAGCACAAAAAAGTTTTGAATTGTTGAAGCAAAATGTGACAGAATAGCTAGTGCTATCATTGCCAAATTTTGACAAAGCATTTGACGTTGACTGTGATGCAAGTGGAAATGCAATTGGAGTAGTGTTGAGTAAGGAAGGGAAACCTATAGCCTATTTTAGTGAGAATTTTAATGATGCTAGAAGAAGATATTTAGTTTATGATTAGAAATTTAATGCCATAATTCAAGCTTTGAAGAAGTGGAGACATTATTTGTTTCTTAAGGAGTTTGAATTGTATATAGATCATCACACTTTGTAGCATTTGAATAGTCAAGGAAAGTTGAATCAAAGACATATGAGGTGGGTTGAGGTCTTACAGAGTTATACATTTGTGTTAAATCAATGGAGTTGCAACTCAAAAAAGTTTTATATGCATTAAATAGGAGAAGAAACTTGTTGAGAGATATGAGAGTATAAGTATTGGAAGTTAAGGAATTGAAGCATATGTATGAAGATGATGTAGATTTATGTGAATCATGGAGAGGATGTAAGGAACTGGTAGTGAAAAACTAGAGCCAATGATTGGATTATTTCAGTCAAGAAGATATTTTCTTCAAGGGAAATAAATTGTGTTTTCTGAGGAGTTCAATGAGGGAGAATTTGATCAAGGAGAAACATAGTAGAAGTTTAGAAGTACATTTTGGAGTGGATAAGATTGTAGGTTTGGTGAGTGAACATTGTTTTTGGCTGCAAATATACAAGGATGTAAAGAATTATGTTTAATATTTTAGAATTTGTTAAGTTGTAAAAGGGAGTAGTCAAAATACTAGATTCTATAAACCTTTGATAGTATCAGAGAGTCCTTGGCAAGATATAAGCATGGATTTTATATTGGGATTTCCAAGAACACAGAGAGGTTATGATTAAATTATGGTAGGAGTGGAATTTTTTTCTAAAATGACACATTTTATTCCTTGTGGTTGACTTATTTTTCAAGGAGGTTGTGAGATTGCATGGATTACCTAAGAGAATTTTTTCAAAAAGAGACACAAAAATTCATTAGATACTTTTGGAGGACATTGTCAAAGAATATGAAGAAATATTTGAAGTTTAGTTCATAATATCACCCAAAAAAAAGGAAAAATAGAGGTGGTGAAGAGAAGTTTGGTTAACTTGTTAAGATGTTTTGTTGGAGATAAGCTAGGAAGTTGGGACATAGTTTTACAATAGGAAGAGTTTAAATAAAATAATTTACTAAAATGGAGTACAGGAAAGACACCATTTCATATAGTTACCAAAGTAAATGCTAGAGTTGCAAACCTAAGAGGCATTTGCATGTAGAACAAGAGGAGTGTGGAGGTAAAAGAGTTTATAGATTTCATAGAGACATTGGATAATTAAGACCAAAAGCACCAGATAGAAAAAAATTATTGTTAGAGATGAAGTGATGGTATCTATGAGAAGGTTAGATTTCCAATTGGCACATACAACATGTTGAAGATGAGGAACTTTGGGCCCTGTAAAATCATAAGAAATTTTGATTCTAGAAATGTATATGAATTAGAGTTAACAAAGACATTAGGTATATCACATATTTTTCAATATTGTAGACATGTACGAGTTTCATGAAGGACAGTCAAGTGGTATTAGTGAAGTGGATTTGAAGGATAAATTACTATAGCAAGCACCAAAGGAGATTGAGCCCATTTTTTTATACTAGAACTGAAGAAATAACTAGGAAAAAGGAATACAAGGAATATATTGTGAAGTGGAAAAATAAACCAATGCAGGATTCATCATGAATATATCATGCTAAGGTGGCCCATCTTGGTTTTCCTCTTAGCCTTGGAAAGTGAGGCACTCACTTTTCTTCCAACCCCATGGTGTTTCCAACTAATGGTCTAGTCTCCCCTAAAGAGTAGCTACTCCTTATGCTTAGAGACCCTAGGTTAGTGTGGTATGTGTAGGATCATCATGGAAAAAATAGATCCTTAAGTCGCAAAAAAAATAGAAAAATTAGAGTTAGTCAACTTGATGTAAAAATTTAAATAAGTTATCTATATTATTTTAAAAATATGTAAGAATAGAATCTATAGAAAATTGAATGTAGTTTCTAAACTACTATGTTTGTTTAAAAAAAGTAAAAATCTATTTGGTGAAAATTTGAAATTTTAGTGTAGTAGTACTTAAATTTTAGGGAAAAAATAAGAAGTAGGTGTCTATCGAACAACCCTAACCACAATAAAATGATAATATTTTTTTATAACATTTTAGATATAAGTAGATGACTCATGTCTCGATGTGATGCATATTTTTTGTAATTTTTTTCCAAGTAAACAATTAATTATGAAATTTTTTTTACAACTTTTGAAAAATATAAAAAACTTGTATGCCTGACCACCTTAACTTGGTCAAAAATTCATGAAATTCAATTTTTCTTTTTTTAATCCTATAGTATGCAAAGCATGGAATGTGACACATGTTTTGGATTCAAAAAATGGGATATCATTTGAAAGCTATAGATTTTTTTCAATCAATATATCAATCAAGACTTTAGTCATAATTTGAATAGAAAATGAATAATAATTATTTCTTAAATTCAAAGTAAAGCATAATTTATATTGGTTGAAAGCTGAAAATATCCTTTAAAAACCCTTTTCGTTTCATGAATTTTGGGTAAAGAAAAATTCATCAGCCACATACCCATCATATTGCCACTTTTTGGCCCATCATGATCCTGCACATACCCAGTGGCCAATGAACATGATATTTTATTGAAAAATTCTCCTTTACACTTTAGGCTCTGTAGGACCAAGGTGAGTATCCCTATATGTTAAAGTAGATCACCACCCTCTAATGGTAAAAGGTCTTTGATGGGCTAAATAATCTACAAAACCTTATATATTATCAATGAATTTTGGTAATGTGGAAATAAATATAAAAGTAAAATATAGGAAATTAAAAGGTTTTGATTTTATTTTGAAATTAGATCCATCTCATACTTAGGATTGTAGCCATAGAATTACCAGTGCCTTATCACCACAGAATCAAGAAATGAACACTCCTATAGCAGACCAACCCCTAGCTTCTAATAGACTTACTGCCTTGTAATAAGAAAACAACAAAAGATTAATGCTATCAAATTTCTTAGAAATCCTTATTGCATCATCACAACCTTAACATATGAATTGGAAAATATTACTCTATTCCTTGAACAAAAACTAGAACAAATTAGATATTCAATATCAGCCAATGTGATGTGAGAACTCAAAAATACTCCTTGATTATATTGATTCAAATGCAATGAGTATAGTAGTGGACAGAATAATAGAAATAATACAAATATTAAGTGTAATGCAATGAACATTTATGTCATATATTATTATTACAGAGTAGATATTACAACATCTCCTTTCTAGGTGTAGAAGAAGAAAACACTATACTAACTAAGGAAAAAGAATTAAAAAATTTTGAGGGAATGGAACCTAATTTTTTTTTAGAAAACTTGCCTTTATAGTTAAGGAATAATTGCAATTCAAATTCAAAATCCTAACCCTAAATTGAACTATGGTTATAGGAGGAAGAACCCCAGTCATATTAAAAACAAAAAAAATTGCCTCCAAAATAGAGCAAGAACCAATCATGAAAGCCCCATGACACCTTGAAAACCCCAAAATAATGGTATTCATGAATGAAAGTATGGCACTCCATGATTAGAATTAGAAAAAAAAAACCTTGCCAAAGAACTTGACCTTTGCACCACATCAAGGAAGAAATGGTGTCACTCAACAATAAAGTTAGCTTGGAAGAACCATCAAAATTTGATCTAGAGCCATTCTAATTTGATCTAGTAGCTAAGATACAGATACATCATTACCGAGCTATGTTTACCTATGAAATGAGGCAGATAACCATTACACTTTGAATTCTAACCATTAGATATGAGATAGATGGTTGATATCAAATTCTTGATGGACTTTAAACCATAACCATGATTGAATGGAAAGAAACTTATGAGAGTGAGGCACCCCGAAGTCCTCTCGAAAGTATGACATCGAAGGGACCATCAAATATCAACATGAAAACCTTTTCAATCCCTTAAACAGAATGAAATATGTCACTTGTCAACCCTTTGATGTCATCATCCACCTTCACTCCATATTCATCTCTCATTACGAGAACCACCCTATCGCCTTGCTTCAAAACAACTATGTGAAGCAAGAAAGAGATATATCATCGTGTGTCTCACACATCCACAAAATGATACGTCAATCACCATAAAACATTATCAACCTAGAGAAAACCATATATCAAAGTACGAGACCTTTTAGAGTCTCTTTGATAGAGTGACTAGAATGACCTCAACATATTAGGGGGAGTAATATTTGAGTCCCTTTGTTGTAGTGAAAGCATACACTGATCATGACCCATGTCGGGTCCCACCATGCCACATGTCACCTCCCCACTCACCCACTGAGAAAAAGCACCCACCAAAACACCATAAGCTAGTAGGCTACCACTAGTTGTCTACCATACATCATCATACCCAACCATTAACCACTCATATCTCATCGAAGAGATCCCATGAAGTCAGAGTGAGCACTTTGGGAGTCCCCTTGATGCAACGATGTTGAAGGAACCATGGGATATCAAAAAGACTATTATTAGTCTCTTTGACACAACAATAAAACATCCCCACTAAGCAATAGAATTCCACCACCTATCCAACTTATAAGAGTTAAAAGGCACATGCCTTATGTTGTGACTTAAAAAGGAGGACAATTACCTCGTAAATAACACTTAGGTGAAGTAATTCCACAAGCTAGGGGTAATGATCAAATATTTGAATAGGGCTACAATTGAAAAGGAAAGGTAAAGGGTCCAGTTAAAAAATGAATGCCTAGGACATTAGTTACAACTTGGCCAACTAGGAATCAAGAAAAAAGGTTAATGAGAGAATAGAACAAAAGACCAAGGCATGGAATAAATTTTTTTTAGGAGGGTGTAAGCCCTACACACAATTTAGAACCCTCAACAGATACAATTAAGGAGTTTCAAAACCTTAGGGGTCACAAAAATTCAAAAATAGGCATGGATTTTGTAAGCTCCACCAATGGCTCTAGTTGGGGACATCTATTTGGGAGGAACATAGCAAGAATTTTGATCTCTGGAGAAGCAGAACATGCCATCCAATTGGGCCACAGAGTCAACCCAATATTTCAAACCTCATTTGATAGCCTCAATCCACCAAATTGAAAGGGAAGGCTACACTTACCCCTTTCAAACACCAATTTTTTAAAGGAGCTGATGCCCTTAACCTATAATTGTTTTGTCACACTATACTAGGACAAGTAGCTACTTTCTCGTAAAAGAAAAAATTAGGTTTCCTTTGAACAAGTGAGAAATTTCTCCATGTTTGGCTTTGTTGTTACATGGTAACCACATCATATAGGCCACCTTAATGACACCCATTACATTTAATAATTTTGTAGGAAGTGACAAAAACTAAGAACATTGATTAGCACTATATGAAACCATAGTTTCCTCATATCTACAAACTCCCTCATAATAATCAAGGTGAAAATAAAATGCCTCAAATTCACATGGAAAAGGAAAATATGCCATCTCAACATGCTAACATGTAGAGGGAAACTCATCCTCAGATAAGTCAAACTAAAAATATTGAAGATTAGGTGCATAAAGGACATAAGAAACAAAAAAATTTCCAACCTATTACTGCTCATCAGAACTACAAGTAGCATTCTTGGAGTCCTCAATGTTGATGGAGGCCTCATCAACACATCCATTTGAATCATGAGACATTTTATGTGAAGAGCTCTACTCTTCAAATTGTCTCTCTTCTTCAACCTCTTTGAAATCTATTGAGGCATATGTATCACAAAAACTAGAATCATGACACAAATTTGTAGAAATTACCTCAACCACACTACTCTATCATGACCATTTTGAAGTCCACTGCTGATAAGGAAGACGATGAGTTGCCTGCCTTGAAAAAAAAAATTCATAGGAATCCATACAATTCATACAATCATACCACTCAAGTGCAAACTCATCATAAATAACACCCTTAGTTGTACTAACATTTATATTTTTACCTTTATCCAAACATACAACTACATGTATGTTATCCTCATGCAAAAATTAAGTGACAACTTAAAACCCAAAACAAAGGATATAAGAAAGAGAGAAATCAAACAAGGAAGTAGCTTCTTGTTCATCACTTGTGTCACCATCATATACATGCTCGTCAAAATCTAAAATCTAAACCAATCCATCCAATGAATCTCTAGCACACATATCTACTTCTTCTTCCATATTGCTACAACAATCAGTACAGTCATATCCCACATTTTCAAACTATAAATTGCCATTAGATTCGTCATTGCTACATTCTTCTAGTTGAAAATCACCACACATACTATCACATTCATCTAATATCTCTATAGACAAAAAAATATCTACCTCTATTGTTTCAACACCTATAGGAGGTATGCCATCAACTTTTTTTGTCACTTCATCATACCCTACATTTTAGTTGATGTCATAACAACCCTTATATGCACACAATGCTTCTATGTGTTGCTCAAAAGTAGAATATTTACCACTACAAGATCCATCATTTTTTTCTTCTACTATACCATCCATAGCCATTTGATCAAGCCTAGAATAACCACCATCACATAATTTAGATAAGAAAATATCTCCATATTTAACCATAAACCTATCAATTTTTGAAATACAACTATTAATCTCTCTAATTAGGAAAGTATTCTATCTTTATGGTATTGTACTCATAGATAGTTCAATTCATTCACAAAAAAAATCAACACATCGATTCATTCAACCTGTTTGATTTTGGTATAGCAAACCAACATTCCATGAATCTATCATGAAATTTATATGGGGATTCATCCTCATATCTTTCTATGTTCCATAATGCATCTAGAGGTGAGAAATTCTCAACCTTAGATTCATATTCTTTTTCAACTTCTTGACTATGCAGAGAACTATTGTCATATAGACATTCATTATTCACTTCACCAAATTGATCTATGAATATTTCTTGAAACTCATACCATGAACAAATAGAATGTAGGTTAAGATTAAAAAACCAATCCTTAGCATCATTTTCTAAAGTTTTTACAAAAAAATTCATGACAACATCTTCTACTATCTAACATCTCACCACCAAATTAGTGAAATACTACAAATTTCTTGATGTTGATTCTTCTAAATCGCCTCTAAACTTAAGAAATATTTATTTATCTCTCTTGGAACAATGTGTTGATAACAATGGATTTTACTGAAATCTAGAGGGTTATATAGCTCCAACGAAAAAGGTTTTCTTTGAGGATATGACTATGGTTCAATCATGGCAAAATAGCTTGTAGAGCAGTAACACATCTGGTTACACATTTTTCAAAATAATATCTTACCCTCTACAACTATCTATTTCAGAATATCTAATTTCTCAATTCACTTTTCAACTAGTACCTTAAAGCATTGAGTAAGGGACAATATTACTGGAAATTTTTTTGTATACCTTCATTTGAAATGATGCAATAGGAAAATAACTAAAACATTTCTGCAACCAACTCTTTTGATGATTTTAAATTTTTTGTAGAGTTTCCACCTCTTTGAAAAAAGAAAGGATCTTCAAGAAGTAGAGAGATCCTTTCAATATCTAGGTATTTCTAAGTTCTCTCCGCCAGTAGAGTACCAGACTTCAAGAACACACCAAAAAATTTACAATAGTCTCCCTCTAGAAGTATGTAGGTCCTTGGATGATCTGACCACAAAATTCAAATCAACAAATTTCTTGACTCTCCCAAAAGGATATATCTCTATCTTCCTTGGTGGAATCACCACTTCAAGTAGCTCGCAAAGAGGCAGAGCATATTTTCAATTGATCAGCATAATATTCTTTCACTTCTTGTTTTCCTTCCCTAATAGAGTTGTGAATCTATTGGTGTTTCCAGCTGATGGTATAGTGTCTCCTGAAGGGTAGATACTCATGCTTAGAGACCCTAGATCAGTGGATAATGAAAAAAATATTTGATTGGAAACTTCTCCTCTACACTTTAGGCTATACAAGACCAAGGTGGGTATCCATATATGTTAAAGAAGATCATCACACTATAATGGTGGAAGGTATTCGATGGGCTAAATCATCTACGTAACCTTCTATATTATCAATGATTTATGGTAATGTGGAAATAAACATAAAAGTAAAATGTAGGAAATTAAAAGTTTTTTGTTGGATTTTAAAATTGAATCCACCTCATACATAGGCTTGTAGGCATAGACTGACCAATGCCTTATGCACACAAATTCAAGAAATGAAGTAACACTCCTACAATATACCAACCCTTGGCTTCTAGTAGAGTTACTCCCTTGCAGCAAGAAACAAACAAAAGACCAATGCTATAAAACTTCTTTGAAATCATCATTGCATTATCACAACCTTAACATGTGAATTGAAAGAGATTACTCTACTCCTTGAATAGAAACTAACAAATCATACATTCAAGATCAACAAATGTGATTTGAGAACCAAAAAAATACTTTATTATACTAATTCAAAAGAAATGAGTACACTAGTAGAGAGAATGATAGAAGTAATAAAAATATTAAGTGTGATACAATGAACATTTAGGTCATCTATTGTTATTATAGAATAGATATTACAACATCTCCTTTCAGGGTGTAGAAGAAGAATAAACTATATTGACTAAGGAAAATAATTACAAAATTTTGAGGGAATGGAACCCAAAAGAAATAACAAAAATTTCCTTTATAGTGTAAGCATAACTGCAAATTGAATTCAAAATCCTAACCCTAACTCCAACTAGGGTTATAGAGAGAAGAACCCTGATCACATTACAAAAAAACAAAATTTCCTCTAAAATAGAGCAACAACCAATCATAAAAGGCCACTAACACGTTAACCACACCCAAACATAATTGCTTTCGTGAATGTAGGTATGGAACTTTATGAAATCTATGATCAAAATCAGAAAAATCATACCCTAGCAAAGAACTTGGCCTTTGCAACACATCAAGGGATAAATGGTGCTGCTCAACAATTAGTTTGGCCCTGAAGAAGCACCAAAATTTGATCTAGAGCCATTATGATTTGATTTGGTAGCTAGGATACAAACAAACCATTATTGCTCTATGTTTACCCATGAAATGAGGTAGCTAACCATTACGCTTTGAAATATGACAGTCAGATATGAGATAGACGATCAAAATAAAATCCATAATGATCTGTAAAGAATAATAGTTGATCACTAAGAGACTACATAACCATCATCAAAGGGAAAGAAACATGTCAGAGTGAGGCACCTCAGAGTCCCCTCGATGAAGCGAGGTTGAAGGGACCACTGGATATCAACATGAAAACCATTTGAGTCCCTTCGATGTAACAAAATATGTCACCTATCAACCCTTTGATGACATCATCCACCTTCATTCCATGTTCATCACTCATTGAAAGAAGCAACATATCTCCTCACTTCACAACAACAATGTGAACCAAGAAATCAATATATCACCATGTATCTGATGGACCCAAAAAATGCTATGTCAATCACCATCAAACATTATTGAGGTACAACCATATATCAGAGTGAGACATTTTAGAGTCTCTTCAATGGAGCAATCAAAAGGACTATAACATATCAGGGGTAGTAATATTTAAGTCCCCTCAATATAGCAAAAACACACATCGAGTCCCACCACACCACATGTCACCTCCCCACTCCACCACTGAGAAAAACAAAGGGCCCACAAAAACACCATGTGCTAGCAAGTTTTCACTAGCTATCTACCATATGGCATCGTACCCCACCACCAACAACTTGTAGCTCATCGAAGAGACTGCAGGAAGTAGGAGTGAGCACTTTGGGAATACCCTCGATGCATCAATGTCGAAGGAACCATAGGATATCGAAAGGACTATTATTTTAGTCTCTTCCACATAGTGATAACACATCCCCATCAAGCAATAGAATTATTCTTGCATGAATGAGAAATACTAATGGTATTGTCATTTGTCTTCAAATTTTTCATTTGAGTGTACAACTCTATGTTTAGCTTTAATTCAATGAATTAATTAAAATGCTTGAATAGGGTCATAAACTTTGTAAGGAATGGCTTAGGATTACTAAGAAGTAAATGTTTTCTTGTAGAGTGAGTTTTTGTAAATGCAAAGCAATATGAAAATAGTTTGTTTCTCTCCTAAACAAGTGATTTGTGTATTACTGATCCTCTTGCATATTTGACTCCATTGCCCCAATTGATTAGACATTGGTCATTTGGTCAGAAAATCTTGCATAAGGTGAATAAATAGTGATCCTGGCTCTAGACTTATGAGAAGATAATTCTTAAATAAAAAATCTCTCCAAGGGTAGTAAAAGTGGAATTATTTTCAATTCCTATCAAATGGCTAATCCTTCATTCAAAAATCTGCCAAATTTTCAATGAAATTGATTTTAGCTACAATAAAGTGAATTAATCTGTGTATATGTGTGTTACTAATTGATTATATTTCATGAAAACACAATTGGGATTACCCTCCTAGGTTTCACAAAGCCTAAAGTGAAAGAGTACAGACTTTAAAAATCCTATGCTCATTGTGTTGGCCACTAACCTAGCAATTCTTCATCATAGGAGTTGGCAACTTGTTAGAGATTTGTTTAGTTCTACTAGAAAAATAACCAATAGAAGTGGTGAATCTGCTGCCCAGGATAACTTTGAAACACTTGTTGCAGACTATCAAAGTGAGGAAATTGGTGAATCTGAACATCTAGTTCAGATACTGAGGAATTACTAAAAATGGAAATGTTCCTACTAAGGAAGTTTTAAAAGATATATGTGACTTTGTTGTGGGAGAGAACCCATAAGGATATTTATCTTTGAAGGAGCTTTATATTGCTAGAAGTTCATTCCTCTAAAAAGAGGTGGCGACTCTATCCAAATAACCTTTTGAATATTTTAAAAAAATCTAAGATCTACAAGAAATTTTAGTCAAGAAGAAAGGTTAGTAGCCGCTCCAAGTTTCCAGGTATTCTTCAGGTTTTGGTTTTCAAGAAAGTCAAAATTGTATATGAAAACCATACTTGTAAGTCTTGTAAAAATATGATTCCCTATTCAGTGATTAAGCACTAAGGAAGGGAATAATAGTGAATTTTTATGCATGCTTTTGTGTTACCAGATTGTAGTATCTATTAGGAAGAGAAGTATTAAATGTTTTTTGAAGAAACCCATTTATAAGATCTTAAGCAAGTTGAGATAGAATTTTGAATTGTGAAAGCTTAAGGTCATCTTGTAAAAGAAGT
This sequence comes from Sequoia sempervirens, assembly GCA_007258455.2. Classification (NCBI taxonomy): domain Eukaryota; kingdom Viridiplantae; phylum Streptophyta; class Pinopsida; order Cupressales; family Cupressaceae; genus Sequoia; species Sequoia sempervirens. The sequence goes on from VDFB02366031.1 coordinate 37,685, forward strand.
CTGAGTTACCCAATGTAGCTGTAAAATTGATATAAAAAGACTTGTAGAGTTATAAGAAAATGTATCATCAACC
>VDFB02366032.1:0-21291 GCA_007258455.2 Sequoia sempervirens
CTTTTTATAAATATGTCAATATTTATCTCTCCTATGTATTATTGATGAAGTAGAATTTTCAAAAAGCTCCTGATGTAAAAGATTTTTTGAGATAATAAAAGCTATTGATCCTTGCCCCGTGGTTTTTTCCTCCACATTGGAGGTTTTCCACGTAATCTCTGTGTTATTGTCAATGTCTTATTTGCTGTCTACTTTATTTACTGTGTTTTAATTTTATTGCTGCTGTTATTATTTTTATTCTGGTTTAAATTACATAACAACTGGTATCAGAGCAAAGTTGCTGGAAGATTTGGTGTGTGTAGGTTTTATTTCTCTCTTTCATTGAGCAGCATGGAGGTCACAACGAGTGACATGGAGAAGTTAAATGGGGCTAATTTTTCCCTATGGAAATCCCAAATGGAGGACATATTAATTCTGAAAGATCAGTATTTGCCACTTGAAGGAATATCAAAGAAACCCACAACGATGACGGATGAAGATTGGAAAAAGTTGGATAGAAAGGCAGTTGCAACCATTCGTCAATATTTGGCTAAAAATGTATATTTTAATGTTGCCGGAGAGAAGACGGCAGCAGAATTATGGAAAAAGCTTCATGATCTATATGAAAAGAACACAGCATCAAATAATTTTTTTTTGATGAAAAAACTATACAATCTCAAGATGAAGGAGGGTGCTTCTGTAGCAGAACATTTAAATGAGTTCAACATAATTACTAGTCAGCTTGCCTCTGTTAAAATCACTTTGGATGATGAGATTAGAGCCATCTTATTAATGTGTTCAATGCTAGACAGTTGGGAGAATTTGATCGTAGCTTTAGCACTTCGGCACCTGGAGGAACTCTGAAGTTTAATGATGTCAGTAGCAGTTTAATGAATGAGGAGCTGCGGCGTAAATCAATGACAGAGAACCAGGGAGGAGAAGCCTTAGCCCTAGCTGATCGTGGTAGAAAATTTGATCGGAACTGACAAGGGCGTTCGAAGTCAAGAGGAAGATCAAAATCAAGAAGAGGCAGAATTACCTGTTATCATTGCGGCAAACTGGGACACATGAAAAGAGAATGTCGATTTTGGAAGCGAGAGCAAAAGGAACAAAAACTAGCAAGTGCAAATGAAGATACTACGGCTGTTGCATTAGATGGTGAGGTATTAATTACTATTTCATATGAGGATGCATGCCTTTGTGCTTCTAATCATGATATTGATTGGATTTTAGATTCTGGAGCCTCCTACCATGCTACCCCAAGTAGAGAAAATTTTATTTCTTATAAATCTGGTAATTTGCGTAAGGTTCGCTTGAGTAATAATAATTTATGTAATATTGAGGGAGTGGGGGATGTTTTAATAAAAACAAAAGATGGTTGTAGTTTATTGCTTAAACAGGTCAGGCATGTACCAAAGCTTGGAATGAATCTAGTTTCAGCTGGAAAGCTAGATGATGAAGGCTACCATATAGTATTTGGCAAGGGATGTTGGAAAATCGTAAAGGGTTCGCTAGTTGTTGCAAAGGGGCAGAAAACAGACACTCTTTATACGTTAAAGTCAAAGTTACAGAAGTCAAATATTGCTATTGTTGCAAAGGAGCCTGCAGTAGATTTATGGCACAAAAGACTTGGACACATGACAGAAAGAGGCTTGAAAATACTTGTTGAGAAAAACCTTTCGCCTGGAATAAAAGTTACTGAATTTAAATTTTGTGAACATTGTATTATGGGTAGACAGAAAAGAGTGTCTTTTTTAAGGAATAATTCAAAAAGGGATACAAAAATATTAGATTTGGTGCATTCTGATGTTTGTGGCCCATTTAATATAAAATCACTAGGTGGGGCTGCTTATTTTGTAACTTTTATTGATGATGCGTCAAAAAAGGTGTGGGCTTTCCCTATTAAGAGTAAGCATCAAGTTTTAGATGTTTTTCAGAAATTTCTTATGGTTGTTGAAAGGGAAACTAACAAACTATTGAGATGTATTAGAACAGATAATGGTGGGGCGTATTGCTCCAAAGCCTTCGAAGAATGTTGTTGTAAACATGGGATAAAGCATGTAAAAATAGTTCCTCTCACTCCATAACAAAATGGAACAGCTAAGAGAATGAATCGGACAGTACTAGAGAAGGTGAGAAGTATGCTTTCAAATTTTGGTTTGTCTAAACATTTTTGGGTAGAGGCTGTCCGAATTGCTTGTTACTTAATAAACCGCTCTCCCACAACTTCATTAGATGGAGGCATTCCCAAAAAGGTGTGGACCGGTAATGAGTTATATTATTCTCATTTGAAAGTTTTCGGTTGTGAAGCTTATGTGCACATTCCTAAAGAACAAAGGTCCAAGTTGGATGAAAAATCATTGAAATGTATTTTCTTAAGATATGCTGACAATGAGCTAGGTTATCGGTTGTGGGATCCTCTAAAGAGAAGAATTATCAGAAGTAGGGATGTTTTTCTTTAATAAAGGACAAATGTTTAAAAATACTGACAAAAGTGTGGAGATGCAGAAATTTGTTGAAATTATAGGATAAGAGGCACAACAAGAAAATCTGCCACCATTACAAGAAGCCACTGCTGGAAATAATAACCAACCATTACGACATAATGGAAATGAGGAACAACAAGAAGTAGAAACAGTGCAAGAGCCATTACAAGAGATTCCAGTCCACAGATCTACTAGGCCTCAAAAGGTTTCATAGAGATATCCTCTCTCAGATTATATTTTATTAACTAATGAAGGTGAACCTAGTTGTTTTCAGGAAGCTTGTCAAGATGAGCATAGTAAAGAATGGCTGAAAGCAATGGAGGATGAAATGGATTCTTTGCAAGAAAATAGAACTTGGGAGTTGGTAAAGCTTCCAAAAGAAAGAAAAGCTCTACGAAACAAATGGGTGTACAAGATCAAACATGAGGGTGATGAGAAGAAGAGATACAAAGCAAGGTTGGTCGTGAAGGGATTTGCTCAGAAAGAAGGTATTGACTTCAATGAAATTTTTTCACCTGTTGTTAAAATGTCATCCATTAGAGTTATTCTTGGTCTTGTTGTTGCTCTAGATTTGGAATGTGAACAGTTAGATGTAAAGACTACCTTCCTTCATGGAGAACTAGAAGAGGAAATTTATATGGAGCAGCCAGAAGGCTTCAAAATAAAAGGTAAAGAGAACTTGGTTTGCAGGTTGAAGAGCCTCTATGGGTTGAAACAAGCACCTCGCCAATGGTATAAGAAATTTGATTCTTTTATGTTGGAGCATGGTTTTAATAGACTAGAGACTGATCATTATGTCTACATCAAGAGATATGACCAGAAAAAGTACATTATATTATTGTTATATGTGGATGATATGTTAGTTGTGGGACAGGATAAGAATATGATTAACAGGTTGAAGAAGGATTTGAGCAGCCGGTTTGCAATGAAGGATTTGGGTCTAGCACAACAAATATTGGGCATGAAGATCATTCGTGATAGAAAGAAGAAAAAGTTGTGTCTGCCACAAGAAAAGTATATTGAGAAGGTGCTTGACCGATTTAATATGCAATATGCCAAACCAGTTGGTACACCTCTTGCTTCCCATTTCAAATTAAATTCTGCTTCATGCCCTTGTAATGATAAGGAGAAGGAAGAAATGAAAAATATTCCTTATGCTTCAGCAAGTGTTAGTTTAATGTATGCCATTTTATGCACACGACCGGACATTGCACATTCAGTGGGAGTAGTTAGCGGGTTTCTTGCCAATCCAGGAAAACAACACTAGCAAGCAGTGAAATGGATGTTAAGATACCTTAAGGGTACTCGTCATTACTGTTTATGTTTTGATCATGCTAATATGGTGCTTGAAGGTTTTATAGATGCAGATATGGCTGGAGATGTGGACACTAGAAAGTCCACCACTGGTTATCTATGTACATTTGTAGGAGCAGCAGTGTCTTGGGTATCTAAGCTACAAAAATTAGTAGCTCTCTCCACAACAGAGGCAGAATACATAGCTACAACTGAAGCGTGCAAAGAGATGTTGTGGATACAACGATTTCTTGGAGAGTTGGGCATAAAGCAAGACAAGTATGTGCTATATTGTGATAGTCAGAGTGCCATTCACTTGGCGAAAAATCCAGCTTTTCACTCACGAACCAAACACATTGACTTAAGGTATCATTGGATTAGGAAGGTGTTGGAGGAAGGAAAGCTACACTTGGAAAAGATCCATACAACTGAGAACCCTGCAGATATGTTTACAAAAATACTGCCAAAAGCCAAGCAAGAGTTATGTAGGAGCTTGGCAGGCCTGCAGATGACTTGATGCATAGGCTTGGGCAAGGATCAATAGCAAAAAGGATCATCTACAATTGCAGTTTGCTATCCAGGAGCCTTGTATTTAGCTTCAAGTGGGAGAACGTTAGTTGTGAAGGCTAAATTTAGCTTCAAGTGGGAGAATGCTAGTTTTCTGAAGACTAAATTTAAAAATCAAGAAACCTCTATTTCGAATTAAGAAAAATATAATTCGAATAGAAACTCCTCGTATTATCCAGAAACTTCTTCTTTTGAAAGCTTTTTATAAATATGTCAATATTTATCTCTCCTATGTATTATTGATGAAGTATGATTTTCAAAAAGCTCCTGATGTAAAAGATTTTCTGAGATAATAAAAGCTATTGATCCTTGCCCCGTGGTTTTTCCTCCACATTGGAGGTTTTCCATGTAATCTTTGTGTTATTGTCAATGTCTTATTTGCTGTCTACTTTATTTACTGTGTTTTAATTTTATTGCTGTTATTATTTTTTATTTTGGTTTAAATCACATAACAGTTGTGGCCTTTATTCCAAATTCTTATCAAGTTTTCGGGTGCCTTTCCTCTTGGAAATGTGAACGTTGTTTGTTCTTGTGCCGGTGGCCTATGTTCTTATGGTAACATTGTGATGGTGATTTGTGGCCAAGATGTGATTGAAAACATATGTTTTTATCAGTCGAGGCTTGGTTTGTAAATTGTAACAGTGTTTTACCTTCACTTCTTGATCTCCATAAATGGATCTTGAATCTTTAAGGCTTATTGTCGTGGGTAAGATTGAGCTTTTTGTAACGTCCCTTTGTTGTTTTGCTCTAGAATTTTCCTATTAATAAAAAATTACAACAAAGTAGGGTTAGGGGTTTGTCTTACCAAATAAATCTCTTTAATGATGCAATCGTGGGTCCGAATCCTGTAATATATATATATGCTTACTTATTAGAGTTAGGCAATTACATCACATGTATCGATCATCATTAATGCAAGCACGCTAGGATTTGGGAGAAGGGACATGATGGTTCCACTCGAAGCCATTTTTACACCAGGCCTAAGAGGGTGTCTACCATAGTCCTCTTACTTGGCAACTTGTATTTTCTTTGCTTTCCCATCAATGCCTAACCCTCTAAAGACACTTGTCATCTTGTGGAGTTGGGTAGAGGTTGTAAGTGGGTTACTTGGCTCTTTCCATAAGTGCCCTATGGTCTTGAGCCATTATGGTCAACTCTAGAACAACCTAGTTAGCCTTGTTTACCCCTTTTGCTTACACCCCAAGTGCTCCCTACAAAGTGGGTTTTAGTCAATCAAGCACATCTCCTATTCTATCATAAGAAATCATACATCAAATATTCTTTATTCTCTATAAGCAATATGTATAGATGTGCAAAACAATGATTGGTAGAATATACCCTTTAATATATATATATATATATATATATATATATATATATATATATATATATATATATATATATATATATATATATATATATTTGTTGTGATGAACTGGACGGGTTTCCTTTGTGATCGTTGGTCTGTATGTTCATTTTCTTCAATTGATCTGTTATCAATATTCAAAAGATATTGATTAAAAAAAAACAAATAGATTAGTTTCAATTAAATAACGGCTAATAAAGATTAATAATTACTACAAGCATCATTATTTTATAATCGTATATAATATATATATTTATATTTTATATGAATATAAAATATATATTAGAGATATACATATATTTATAATTATATATTCTTGCAATAACATACTTATTTGATTCACATTATGTTGCTATATTGATATACCAATGTTCACGAGGTTTCTGAGGGGCAGCATCTCAGGTGTCTTGGAATGAGTCTCGAGAGTTGGGGGACAAGGGGTCTAAGTTTGGGGACGGCGGGGGGACGGCAGCGGGGGGGCGGCGCTGATATACATATGGTACTTGAATAACTAGTTATAAAAAGATGTTTTAGAATAACAATTCAAATTAAACTTTGGCAAATTAGTAAAATTGCAAATACTAACATTTTGAATGCTTGAAAACTATTAGTATTTAGTAATCACTAATCAAATAAATATTAAAATTTGACAAATGAAATTGTCGAATTTGAGATTTCTATTATATGAATATCGAAAATATGACATGTCACATCATAATATCATATCATAATGATAAAAATAAGTAGCATGAGTACATTGATAGTTTGATATCATAATCAAAATAAGTACAAAATGCAAAAATGTAGTTAAGGGAGGCCTCTAATCATCCCCAAACTCCTCATCACTCGAACTACTAGAATCCTCGCGATCAAGCACTGCCAAACTAATACCAACCAGCCCTGCATCTGAAGCCGAAACTGCAGCATCCTCATCAATCTGTGCTGGCTCCTCTGGGTCTACATCCCACCGTGCTGCTGGACTCTCTTTGTACAAAAGTGATTTGCGGTCAATGAGACGCAAAGCACTATGTATAGCCACAAGCTTCTCTGCTCTCCTAGAGGTAAGTCTGTTCCTCTTAAGAGAGTGGATGAAGCTATATGTAGACCAGTTCCTCTCAGCAGCTGAAGAACTAGAAACCTGAGATAACAATCGAATGGCTAGAGTGGTAGTCAAAGATCCTGATCCATGGCAAGTCCACCACAAAATTGGGTCCTCCTGCGCCATAGTTCGCATATCCATCTTGGCTGCATCTGAATAACCTCTAAGAGTGGCAAATTTGGTCCACTCAGTGCGAATCACACTGGCATCTACATCATCATACATCCTCTCAATGCACCTAAAGAACCCTGCCTTCACCTCTGCATCCTGTATCGGTGTTACTCTACCAGGCCTAGTCAAGTACCACTTAGGATTAAGTGCATAGGCTGCCATGTGCAAAGGAGTGTTGAGCTTCTCCCATCTCTTGTGAATGATTGGTTGAATGTGCTCATGGTAGAATGCTAATGTAGGGTCCCTCTCTCGCACAACAGCCCTCATCTGAGCAAGCATAGAATCAATGCACTCATACACCTCTCCAAGGCTAGGTGCATCCGCATCCCCATACCTGATAACCTGGAAAACTGGTTTAATGATGGCAACAATATATTTTGCATCAGCCCAGAACACATCGCTCTTCACTGTATCCTTCACCTTCCTCCCATGCTCTGTCCTAGACTCGGCCCACCTACTCCAATCTGCTATCATGACCATGAGTTGCAGTGCCTCTTGCAACTCAATCATTCTGTCTAAGAGAATGAAATAGGAACCATATCTCGTATCAGTAGGTTTCAGGAACTCCTTAGCGAAGGTCCTGAAAAGTGCATGTGATGTGTGGTGGTTGCAGATAAACTTCTGCACATCTCTCGCATCATGAACCACTGCTCTAATCCATTCAATCTTTCCCATGTCCTTGAGTGCATTGTTCATGGCATGCACACAACATGGGGTCCACCAGATATGCCTATAAGTAGCCTCAATAAGTCTCCCTGCAGCTTTGCACACATGTGCAGCATTTGTCACAACTTGGACCACATTTTGTGGCCCAACCTCCTCAATAGCATCCCTGAGAACCTCAAACTGAAAATCAGCATCTTTGCGATGCCCTGAACAATCAACTGCCTTAAGAAAATATGGGCCCTCAGTACATGTAACCATGATGTTAATGAGTGGACGATGGCTAATGTTCGTCCACCCATCCATGACTATGCTACATCCTGTCTCAATCCAACACTCCTTCATCTTCTCCATCAACAAATTGATCTTGGAATAGTTCTTATCCAAGATCGCTGTCCTCAATTTCGTCTCACCTGGTGGCACATATGATGGTCCTCCCTTTGCCACCATCGATATCATATCCTTAAAATAAGGAGATCGGGCAACATGAAACGGGATGCCATTGGCAAAGAAGAACTTGCCAATGGCATCATCTATCTCATCCTTGAGCTGCACATTAAACAAATCTGCAATGGGGTTACTTTGAGTTTGACTTTGCACTTTCCGTTTCCCCCTCCCCTCTCCTGCATAGGCACTAGAAGAAGAACTTGGTGTCCCTCCTACTCTCGTCTGCAAAGTATGGCTAGATCTCTGTTGTTGGCTATGCTGAAGCTGTGTCCTATGAGACAAAGTAGTAGGCACAGGTGCAACTGGAGTATCATCATGAACACCCCATAACTTATTTATTTCAATTTTGAATTTCAGGTTTTCCGGTTTTAATAAAAAACGACATATCCCCACACCTTTTCCTTTAATGAAAAGGAGGTGTGCATTAACTCTAGTGATGCTGCCATACCACCCACCACCACAAAAGTTGCACTTCCACCTCCTTGTGCCACCAACTGTTGCCGCTTGCGGTTGCCTGCTTAGATCTTTTGTTGCAAATTGTTTGAGAGGGGAAGTGGGATCAAAAGGACCCCTAGCATACTTTGCCAATATTGCAGAAGGGCAATTTACATTACTTGCTTCACTTGCCATGGAACTAGTTTGGACTTCATGCTCATCCCCATGGTCATCCCCCTCAACCCCAGGTTCATATTCAGGATCAACATCACTATGTGAATGAGCTTCATCCTCACTCATGTTGATGTCATCATTGTCATGAGAGCTCATTGTGACACTGCAATAAACAAATAAATTCTATAAGTGCCTAGTTTCAGCCTAGTTTCTGTTTAACAAATTTTAAAATTTCATGATGAATCTTGATGGAAAGATGAAAGAAAAAAAAATGAGCCTTGAAATGAAAATTAAGAATATGAATATGCATTTGCAGCCATGTATATGAAATTATGATTAAATTTTTAATCATAATTTCATAGACATGTGGCTGCAAATGCATATTCATGTTTTGATTTTCATTTCAATGCCCATTAAAAACATCAAACTACATTTTTCAAAATGAATCTAAAAACTTGGAAAACAAAACAAAACAAAAATTGAAAAAACTAAGAAAAACAGTCATAAAATCCTACCTTGTGCTTGAAAAATCCTTCAAAATTGGTGTAGAATGCTCCTCCTCTTCTTCTTCTTTCTCCTTCTCACCCCTCTTGCACTTGCGGCACCTCAAACTCACTCTTTCACTCACTCTTCTCACTGGTTTTCCTCTTCTTCACCTAGCTGCTCCAAAACATCAAATGCATATATGAGTAAACAAGAAAGCAATTTGAGAGTTTTATTTCATTTAGAGGCTTTGAGATGGGTCCCATAGGCCTTTAGGGTTCGGCCCCATGCACAAACTTCAAGAAAAATAAAAGATTTTTAAAAAAAAAGCACTTTAAGTCTTGGGACTGACCAAGAGGCGTCTCCATAGATCCCCAAGTCACGAAGAAGCGTCAGGACGGAAGGCGAGCCTACAAAGGGAGGCATTTACGTGGAACCTTTAGGGTAATACTCTTATTTTTGTCCTTATTCAATGTTTATATATTTGTGTTTTAAATTTGATTACATTCCGTTCTGTTACCTTATCTGAATGCAGATTATTATTTATTTTTGAGTGATATATCCTTCTTTAATCTACTCGCCTTTGTTCTTGTTATCTCCTTATGATATCCCCCTTACCATTCACACTATCTTCCACAATTTATAGCATCTTAGAAGAGACGACTTGGTAGAGACACAATGCTTGGTAATGACCCAACATTCCTCTTTATTGATCGCCTCTTTTCCTTTCTAGATCACACCTCTTATTAACTAATATTTCTTTTGTGTAAGGTGTATTCTTTTCATTTAATTTATATTTCAATGATTTAATTTATATTTCAATGAAGTCGCATCACTTAACATAATGTAGATCATATATCTTGTAGCCTCGTACATTTGTTGAGGTTGCTTCACTTGTAATCGCTTTAGTTCTCCATCCTTTAAAAAAACATCGTAGTTCCTCCTTGAAATCAAACTTCCAAAGTATATTAATAATAATGGTTTTTATACTCAGCTTAGTGAAGAGTTAGCCACCAGTAATAAATTTAATTTCCATTTCAACGTGGCACCAAAATAATGAGAGTCGGCCAACAATTAGGAATCAAAGGGATTGCTTTGTTGTAATTTCATTTATCGGTAGGGACATGACAATCCTCCCCTCCCAAATTTGCTTGTCCTCAAGCAACCACAAAATATGAGTTTTAGTCATGATATGGATTGGAAATTCTAACCCAAGTGATGATGATTATGTTTATCCCTATGTCTTTGGAGAGTAACTATTAATATTCTTTGTCTCGATTTACTATTGATAGGGTCAATAGCATCCTCTAAAGTATGAGGACAATTTATTGTCTTACGCATTGTTATTTCCCAGTATCTCTCAACAACAAAATTGAAATTTTGGAAATTGGAAAGATTTCTAACTTAAGACAAGTTTTCTCTCATTTCATCACCACAAGGATCCTAAGCAGTGGTACAAACTCTTTATTTCCCTTTGTTGAAATCTAAAATCATGATGGATTGCGAAAATGTTGTGAATATCAAGATCTCAATCCTTTGTGTCAAATCACTTTTGCATTTGTGTAAAGGATCTAGATGTTTGAATGATAACTCCCCTTAGATAAAGTATGTTTTATTTTGTGTAAACATTCAAACAAAGTTTGCGGCAAGTTTGTTCCTAATGAGGGGCTTATAGTGTTTTAGTCAAACATCTGTCATTCCCAAAAGTAATTAATACTTAAGTGCAAATTTATGGGATTGATCAAGTTAATCAAAAAGATGTACAATAGTTTAGCATTCCTAATAAGCAATAGAAGGATTTTACCCTAATATCCAATTCTTATCCCACCTTCCAAATCAATTGGAGGTTATCACTCTTCTTTGACATATCCCCATGTTTGGTACTAAATTTATTTTCTTATCTTGGAAAAGTTTTGTTTTTTCACCTAATTCCTTTAAACAATACCAATTTATTCCAAAGTTTGAAAGATGAGAATGATACTGGGATTTGTGGGTTATGGGCCCATAATGTAACTTGATTTGCATCCAATTTATATTGATATCCTCGATACTAATCATGGATGTAGAGCTCTCCAATCAAGAGGAATGACTTTAGGAGAAGAAGAGTCTTGGTTAAAATAGTCTCAAAAATGTTTTCTATATCCCTAGTTCCAAGTTTACATAGATTGATGTTGTAGGTTATAAGGTCAACCCATACATTGCTATTATTTCTATGAGTATGATTATATGTGTTATGGCTTTGCTTGTGCAATATGGTCTTGTTAAAAAATGAGTAGAACCATTTTTTTATTAGAACAATTGTGTCTTCCTTCATGAAGCTTGACGAATATACGCTTCAATATATTTCAATATTTCTCTTAAGATCTCCCAAGAATTTTGTAGATTCCTAAAGAATTGAGTTGTCTTCATTACATTCTCTAAAATGTTATTTTGGCTTTTAAGAGATTGATCATCCTAGGTCAAGATGATACTTCAATGCACTAGTGATGGCACTATGTGTATTTCCATTTGAGAATTGGAAGTCGCATCGTATCCTTAGATTCAACTAAGTTGAGTAGTTATGATTGATTGTTCCTTCCTTAGGAATCTTTTGATATTTTAATTTCTTGATTTCTTGTCAAATAGGTGGGTGTTGAATGTTTGATCTCTTGATTAATTACTTATGTCAATGAATTGATTTATCCTTAATATATGTTTCTTGAAGAAGTCACCACCCTTCATTATAAAGGAGTCATAGTCTTTTGGAGGCTCACAACATTTCTCACATCATCACTATTCTTGAGAACCTAATTTAAATCTTTTGCAAAATTACTTAAGGTTCTAATCTTAATTGGATCATTCAAATTATGATATGGATGAATGCTCTTTGTTTTATACAAATTTGAGGGATTCACACCTTTTCACTTCAATAGTTATAAATTCTCATTATTCAATTTTAGATAAGTTAATTTGGTAGTGCTTCTCAACTCAAGAAGCATTTTGTCAGACAACATTTTCATAGTTTTTAAGCATAAAGTAATCATAAACACACATGGAGTAATCTTTGTTGAAGGCATATCTAGCATGAAGCAAACACATGGATATACTTAATACATGTAGCATGCATGTGAAAGACACATAAATACACATAAGATATGACGCATGCACATAAATACTTGTAAGTCATGAAGTATATCCCTGAATACATGTGGATCACAAAGTATACCCATGAATACACATAAGTCGCAAAGTATGAATACATGTAAGTCACAAAGTATGAATACATGTAAGTCACAAATTATTCACATGAATACACACATGTTGCAAAGTATGCACTTGAATACACATAAGTCACAAGGTATACACTTGAATACACATAAAGCACAAAGTATATACTTGAATACGCATAAGTCACAAAGTATACACTTGAATACACTTAAGACACAGGGTATACAACAATACATGTAAGTCACAAAGTATTTATAAGTCACTGAGTATACACATGAGTACACACAATACATAAAGTATACATAAGAAGCATGAGGCATACACATGCATACATGTAATACATAAAGTATACATAGGAAGCATGAAGCATACACGTGAATACACGTAATATATGAGGTGCACCACTGGAAAGGTACACACATATAGAAATGCATTATTGGCCTACTTAAGAAGAAGATTGAATAATTAATTCTAATTGAATGGTGGTTAAAGTAGGTATGTCTTGCAGGCTAGTAGGAACATGCTTTGATACCAATTGTAATGTTCCTCTCCTAATTTTCCCTAGAATTTTCCTATTGATCACAAATTGTAGCAAATTAGGGTTAGGGGTTCATCTTGCCAAATAAATATCTCTTAATGATGCAATCCTGGGTTTGAATCTTGCAATCACCACATAAACTATATATATATAATGCAATCCTGGGTTTGAATTTTGCAATCACCACATAAACTATATATATATATATACATATATATGCTTACTGATTAGAGTTAGGCAATTACTGTAAGGAAAATTAGATGCAGAAAACAATTGTCCTAACGTCAATTCCTCAGGAAAAAATGCAGATACACTTTAAAATTTACCAATTCACAGTTCAACTAAGATGCCACTATAGAGCGGATACTTGAGAAACAGAGTTTTGACAATCACACAAGAACACCAGATATACGTGGGAAAACCCTTACGGGAGGAAAACCCACCACACCAAGAGAAATCACTTTGTATTACAGTAATTTAGATTACATACAACAGTCAGACTTATTTTACTAGTGTTTGTTTACAACAGCATTCACCATTTACAATATTGCTAGAATTGTCCATAAATTGAGTCCATAGAGATAGAATTTGTTCCGCAGTCAATCACTCAACAATCGTGGCGATCAACCTTAACCACAATCAAACCCCAAGCATCTTGCGGCTTCTAGAGCTATATCCATGGTGTTCACATTTCGAGCTTCCTCCTACATTGTCACAATGAGACAATTGCTAACGGTTCACATTAATCTCCTCTATTCGTCCACGAGATTCCACATATGATAGCCAGATGGTCAACAAAATTCGTAATGCACTGGCATCTTAGTGAGACACTAATATTGTCTTGCCGATGCCACATATACTTTATATAGATGTCTCTAAGAGTCATCATAGTTGCCAAGATGTTCTACCAAGCTCCATTAGTTACAGAGTCGCAGCGATGCGGCGGACTATCGCGTGTCGCCGGAGATCATAGCGACTCACCAAAGGTATCTGAAGACACAAGTCATGCTCGAGCTCAAAGATGGTCGGCCAAGGTATGCCGATATCGCCAAGAGGTTTCTCCAATGTCGGCACAGGTTTCGCAAAGCTATCAACAATTGCTAAGACATACACCCTTCGCTAAGAGAACATATCGAACTCCAAGACTTACCTCAAAGACTCCAATAGAAAGCGTTGTCGGTGAGACTTTATCTTTCGCTAAGACTCTTCACTGAGCCGTCGTGTTACACCGAAGACCATCATTCGCTAAGAGCTACACCGAAGACTTCAAAAGGAGTCCCTATCGGTGAGACCTTCAATGTTCGCTGAGACGTCTTTCCGGGACCTTGAGTTACCCCGATAGCCAACGGCTATCGGCAATACATCCTTCAGTCACTAAGACGTATCTCCGACCCTTTGTGTTACATCGAAGAACGTTTGGATGTGGCCTCGTCGGCAAGACTTTCACTGTTCGCTAAGACCTCACACCGGGATCAATATGTTACCGTGAAGACATCAACAGTATTCCTATTGGCAAGACATTAACACTTCGCTGAGACTTCTTAGCGAGAACCCTTAGCTATCCCAAAGACCATAGTCACCAAGAGTCTCCCCGATGCATGATTGAATGGCCTGTCAGCCAGAGGTCTCCCGAGTGCTATGAGGTCATAATGAATACACCATGTCACAGCGATAGACTCCATAGTGTAACCTTTCAGAAAAATAGTAACAAGGTCACAGTGACTTGTGCAAAACATGATGATACACACTACTTGTCGGCCAAACATTGTAGCTGTCACATCGACTTGGCTCTCATGGAGGTTTCAGCCTATATTGATTGAGACATACATTTCTAACAATTACATCACATCCATATATTAGCATTAATGCAAGCACATTAAGATTTGGGAGAATGGATCTATTGGAAGCCATTTCTACACCAAGTCCAAGAGCGTTTCTACCACAACTCTCTTACTTGGCGGCTTGTATCTAGTTTTCCCATCAATGTCTCAATCCCCTAAAGACACTTTTCATCTTGTGGAGTTGGGTGGGGGTCATAAGTGGGTTACTTGGCTCTCTATGTAAGTGCCCTTTGGTCCTAGGATCCATTACGGTCAACTCTAGAATGACTTACTTAGCCTTGTTTACCCCTTTTTCTTACACCCCAGGCCCTTCCTACAAGGTGGGTTTCAATTAATCAAGCAACACTAAATACTCTTTTTTATCTATAAGCAATATGTATACATGTGTAAAACAATGATTGGTAGAATATACCCTTGAATATACATACATATATATCTAATAATAATAATTTGCTTTGATGAATTGGACAAGTTTCCCTTGTGATTGTTGGTCTGTATGTTCTTTTTCTTCAATCAATTTGTTCTCAATATTTATAAGATATTGCTTAAAGAGAAACAAACATATTAGTTCCAATTGAATAATGACTAATAAGGATTAATAATTGTTGCAAGCATCATTATTGTATTATCATATACTATATATATATATAAAATAGAGATATACATATATTTATAATTATATATTCTTGCAATAATATACTTATTTGATTATGCCTACTGCTAGACTTAGGTAATAGTCTTATTTCTGTCCTTATTCACCATTTATATATCTATGTTTTAAATTTGATTACATTCCATTCTATTACCTTATCTGCGTACAGATTATTATTTATCTTTGAATGCTATATCCTTCTTCCTATTGCTATACTTAGGTAATACTCCTATTTCTATCCTTATTCACCGTTTATATATCTGTGTTTTAAATATGATTACATTCCATTCTATTACCTTATCTGAGTGCAAATTATTACTTATTTTTGAATGCTATATCCTTCTTTAATCTACTTCTCTATTCTTGTTATCTCCATATGATATCCCCCTTCCCACTCACATTATCTTCCACAATTTATAGCATCTCTGAAATGAAAGAAAATAGGTTCACCAATAGAAATGAAGAGAAATGGGGTTATGATGGACCTATCTTCCTTCTATTTCATTAAGAAATGAGATCCACACAAAGAATTGGCTTACAACCCTTTATTGAGTCAACTCAAGGTGTGAATCTTCAAATTTTCTGATGACTGAAGGATGAGGGTGAAAGTCAAACAATACTTTTAGAAGAAAAACTAAAAATAGTAAAAAACACCAAAATGCAATCTAACACTTGAAACAACAATATTAAACTCAATACTTACAGAACCTACAATCAAATTGCAGATCAAAGAAGGGTCAATCTGAGTGTACCTTTCACCAAAATTCAATTTTCAAAGGCTATCTGGGACGTATTCACCTAGTGGTGAATGGGTCCATTGTTAGGGATTTTCTGCAACTCTTAGGAGCCTCTGATATAGATTTTAATCTTCCAATTTGTCCAAGTGGTAGTGTTAGAATATCAAAAATAAATTTTGTAGATGATTTTCCATGAGATGACAACTTTTATGACAACTTTTGCAACTATGTCAATTTCTTCAAATTTTCTCTTTAAGAGATCTTCAAGCTTTTTTTTGTAAGGAAGCTATAGTAGTAGAACAACTTCCTACACTAATCTTGAGAGGAGAATAATGCAAAAATTTACAGATCTTTAACAATTATAGAAATTTAAACAAAATAAACATAAATATCATGCATACCATGACATGGTGATTTACTTGGGGAAAACCCTTTTGGGAGAAAAACACCACACTCCAAAAGCCGCCTAATATATTATTCAAAAATTACAAAGATTACAATATACTTGTAGAGAAAGCTTCTCACAAGAGTATCACCACCATAGATCAAGAGACAACACGACCGTTATCAAAATCTTAGAATACATCATTGTCTCTACCGTAGTCATAATACAACACCCTCATAAAATAGGGTTACATTCTAGGGCAAGATAGGCCAACAAAATATCCACCATTAGATCTAAAGCCTAACAATGAATGGTCCAAATTTACAATATATCATTA
The DNA here is from genome assembly GCA_007258455.2 of Sequoia sempervirens. Taxonomy (NCBI): domain Eukaryota; kingdom Viridiplantae; phylum Streptophyta; class Pinopsida; order Cupressales; family Cupressaceae; genus Sequoia; species Sequoia sempervirens. Next base: position 16,861 of record VDFB02366032.1, read on the forward strand.
TTTAATGTATGTTGGCCATTTTAGGAGTTTTCTGAAAAAGTTAACACACTCACACTTTTCTCTTTGCTACCATTGTATACACTTATCAGTGTAACTATAATATATATATACATCATATCAACAATAAACCGTATATAATTGCAAGGTTGAGACACATTTTCCCAAAAAATCTCCCACTTGTCGAACACCTTGCAAGAGAAAAATGAGGGTGTAAACATCATCTCTTTAATTTCTAGGGGTTGAAAGACCCATAGTCTCTGAACACCATCTGAACTTCTTTGTGCTCATAGGCTTAGTTAAAGAGTCAACAACATTTATCAAAGTCTCTACCTTAACCAAATTCACCCTGCTATCTTTGACCATATCTCTAACAAAATGATATTGTACATCAATGTGCTTGGTCCTAACATGAAATGTCAGGTTCTTAGCTAGAAATATCACACTTTAACTATCACAATAAATTGTCACCGCACCTTGTTTTATTCCAATATATGAACATAGTATCTTAAGCCAAATGGCTTCTTTAGAAGCATGAGTAGGTGTCATATACTATGCTTCAGTAGTGGACAAAGCAACCACAACTTGTTGCTTACTCATCCAACCAATTGCACCACCAAATAAAGTAAACACATAAGCACTGGTGGATTTTCTGCTATCAACATCACTTGCCCAACCTGAATCCACATAACCATGAATATCAAGGGAAATCTCATCTTCAGTCATATTACTATGATAACATAAGGAATAATAAGAGGTACCCCACAAATATCTGAAGACTCTTTTAACTACATCCCAATGAATTTTAGTAGGATTAGACATATATCTGGAAAGAACTCCCACTGCTTGGAAAATGTCTAGTCTAGTACAAACCACAACATACATCAAACTTCCAACTACACTCTGGTAAGACACTATGCTCATGTCTTCCATCTCTGATGGAGATGTTAGACAATCTGAAATAGATAACTTTGTTCCAACTAAAATAGGAACACACAATGGTCTACAATCTTGCATATCAAACCTATGTAAAATGGAGTTCACATACTCTTTGGCCAAGCCATAGTTTTCTATTCACTCCATCTCTTTTAATTTCCATCCCAAGAATGTGTTTAGTTGCACCAAGATCTTTCATTTCAAATTTAGCAGCAAGTTGAGATTTCAATTCTGAAATCATACCTTTCCCTCTACCAATAAATAACATATCATTAACATAATGCAATAAATAGGGAATGATCACTACTAGTTTTATAATAAACATGACAATTTGATTTAGAATTCTCAAATTCAAAACTCAACACATATGTGTCAAATTTCTAGTACCACATCCTAGGACTCTATTTTAGGCCATACAAAGATTTCTTCAATTTGCAAACCAACTTACTTTTACCTTTCACCACGTAGTGCTTTGGTTGTTTCATATAAATATCCTCCTCCAAATCACCATGAAGGAAAGAGGTTTTCACATCCATTTTCTCAACCTCTAAATCAAAAGCAGCAACAATAGAAAGAAAAAGTCCAATGGATGTATTTTTTTGTGATAGGAGAAAGTATCTCACCATAATCAACACCCTCAACTTGAGAGTAACCTTTCACAACCAACCTTGCTTTGTACTTCTTAATAATTCTATCTGAACCAATCTTTTTCTTGAACACCCATTTGCAACCAATAGGTTTTTGTGCTTCAGACAATCATACAAGATCCCATGTATTATTCTTTTCAAAGATGCCATTTCTTCATCCATAGCAATCTTTCAAGATTCTGCATCATTCATACCTATTGCCTCTTCTACAGATCTGGGTTCATCCATGTTAGTATTCAAAGCAAAAATAGATCTCCAATCATTAGGTGAATACCTTTTAGATGGTTGCCTATGCCTTGTAGACCTACGGAAAAGTTGAGTTGGAGGTTCTTCCTCCTCTTCTGAAGATCTAGAGCTAGACGAGCTCTCCTCAACTTCTTTTCTATCCTTAGTCCTCGATTCAACTTTCTTAGGTGTAGGAGGAAATTGAATCACATCTTCTTGTTTACTTTATTATATCTACAATATAATAGAAGAAGGCTTAGTTTATCTAAAAATAACACTTCTACTATATATTACCTTTTGTGCAACAGGATCCCAAAGCTTGTATCCTTTCACACCATAACTATATTTGATGAAGATGCATTTCACAACCTTCTTCTCCAACTTTGTTCGCTTCTCCTTTGGCACATGTGTATATTCCTCACAACCAAAAACTCAAAGATGTCTGAATGAAGGCTTGCGATTCGACCATGCCTCTATAGGCATCTTATCAACAAGAGCTAATGTAGGAGACCTGTTAATTAGGTAACAGGAAGTGGAAATAGTTTTATCACAAAACCTTTGTTCTAGGCTAGCACCATGCAACATATTCCTAGCCTTCTCCATCAGTGTCATGCTCATTCTTTCTGCAACCCCATTCTGTTGTGGAGAATATGGAGTTGTCTTTTGTCTATGAATACCACAATATTTATAGAATCTATCAAAATCATTAGAGAAAAAATCATCGCCATTATCAGTCCTCAAACATTTTATTTTATTTCCAGTTTGCAACTCAACCATTGCTTTAAATACTTTAAATTGACTAAAACATTCATATTTAATCTTTAGAAAATATACCCATGTCCTACTATAATCATCAATAAATTAAACATAATGTGTGGATTTACTAATTGAAGGAACATCTATAGGACCAAACACATTAGAATGAATAAGATCCAATACACCACAAGATTTATGAGAACTTGTGTAAAACTAAATGTGGTTTTGTTTTCCATAAATGCAATGCTCACATAAATCGAATTCAAGATTACAATTTGACAAACCTTCAACAAGGGTTTTATTTTTCAAGGTCCTTAACCCTTTTCTCCAATGTGGCCAAGTCTTTGATGCCATAACATAGTTTTCTCTATAGGTAACTTTGACTCAGAAGAGAGGGCACCCTTGGGTACCCAAAATCCATGACCATCTGCTGAAGGTGAAACCCTCACTGCTTCCACATACTTGCTTTTCAAAAAAGTACTATTACACTCAACAGTGCATGCATCAAGCTTATACATTGTGCCATATTTGACACCTATAGCAATCACCATAGCACCTCTAACCATCTTGCATCTTGCATTACAAAATACTACCTACACACCCACATCTATTATTTTTCTCATAGATAAATTTTTTTGTGCTAATCGAGGGATATGGAACACAACATTAATCCTTTTTATTATAACATCAGGAAACTTGATTTTAACTTTACCACGACCAACATTGTATAAATGAAAATCATCTCCCAAGTACACCTTACCTCCATCAAATTCTTCATATTCACAGAACCAATCTCTATTAAAGGTAAGATGAAAAGATGCACCTGAATCAATTAACCATGCATTGTTACCTGCATGAGTTGCCAAAGCTACAATTAATGCGTTACCATATTCCTTCTTAGATTCACAATCAAAATCAAATTTCTTCTTCTTCTTCTTCTTTTCTTCTTTGCAATCCTTACAAAAATGTCCAGGCTTATTGTAGTTCTAGCAAATAACTTTGCACTTTCCAAGAGACTTAGATCTCCCCTTGGACTTGGATTTGTCACGTTTCTCATTCTTCTTACCTTTTTCCTTAGGTCTTCCATGAACATTCATGTCCTCCTTGGCACTGATGGATACCTTCTTCCTCATCTCTTCAAAAAGCAAAGAACCCACTACATCTTCAATCTTCAATATAAGAGAAGTACTCACAATAGCCATAACAAGAGAATCCTATGAATTAGGTAAAGAATAGAGCAGGATCTAAAATTTCTCTTCCTCATCTATTTTAACACTAAGTGATGCTAATTGAGCCACCAACATATTGAATGCTTCTAGGTGGTCTACGATTCATCCACCCTCTTCCATTCTCAAGGAATACAATTTCTTCCTCAAAAAAACTTGTTCACTAAAGATTTGGCTTGATACATCTCACCAAGCTTCTTCCATAGTTTATGTGTAGAGGTCTCCTCATGAACATTAATTAAAATAGAGTTTTCCAAGCATAATCTGATTAGACCCTTGGATTTATAGTCCATAACATCATATTGAGCAGTTTGAGTAGGATTTTTAGGCCTTGAAATATTCTCATCAACAACATCCCACAAATCTTGATCTATCAACATATCCTCCATCTTTAGCTTCCACATCTCAAAATTATTTCCAAAAAATTTCTCCACCTCTATTCTCTCTGATAAAATTTCCATCTACAAAGTGTCTTCTGCACAATCTCCCACTCAAAATTGCATTAGCTCAAAAAACCTAACAACCCACAACTGAAACCAAAGGTGATTAGGCTTTGATACCACTTGTAAGGAAGGTAAGGTAGCAGAAAAAATTCCTACACTAATCTTGAGAGGAGAATAATGCAAAACTTTATAGATCTTCAA